>JAJTIZ010000207.1:0-54343 GCA_021365335.1 Phaeosphaeriaceae sp. PMI808
CTTCTACAATTCTACATAGCTGATCATAGTTAGAGAGAATGCTTTCTCCTCGTCTTGTTCTTGAGGACTCATTAGAATCTTTTTGGAAAGCTGCAGTGCTGAACTACACTTCCTGTGCGCTTTCAAATCCATCCGGTAAAACGAAGGCGATTTGGAGTGTTGCAAAATTAGTTCGAGATCAGTTAAAGCCTCCAGACAAATATGCGCATGGGCTTTGGCAGATCGAGCTTCATGAGCAATTAGCCTGGAGAGTACAGTTCCCTATGAGAGGAACGAACTCGATGAATTACGATCACTGTTTCCAAGTTGGTCATGGGCATCTGTGAGCGCGCTCGTTCAGATACAGCATCGCCTCGTAGAGGCGATGTGCTATACGATCACGAACCACGAGGGAGGTGCTATTCAATTCAATGAGCTTAAAAACCAGGGATCAAATACAAACAGGCAGCCGGAATTCTCAGGATCCAGCTCGCTTTCCATATGCGGCTATGTCATTCCAGGGTACTTGAGAAAAGATCCACACGACAAAATCTACAGGTTCGATTTCGCAAGAAGTCCGCTTTCAGATCTAGAGAATTCATTGGAAGCGTTACTGGTTGATGAGCCCACCCATGAGCTATTAACGCTGTATCATTGTTATTTACTGCCACTGGCAATTACAAAGTCCAAGAACATAGAAATGATGAGGATTAAGCCGATACCAAAGTAAACACTATTATCTCAGGATTACGAGATCCTCGATGGAGTGAGGTCAGGAAATGAAATAGATCAAATTCACCCCCAACACTGGGCTGAACAACCTAGAGTACCCTTATCTTACCGCCGGATAGGTGCGACTTACTTCCAAAATTTCTGTACAAAGACCTGGGCAGAAATACAGAGATTAGGGCAACAGAAAATCTTTCTGGTTTAGTCTGATATTATAAAAGATGTTGTAGACAGATTATTGAATATCTGTAAATTTTAAAGCGTATCATTTCTAATGAGTATCTATAATAGGCTAGAGCTAGGGTTTACTTAGCTAGTGTAACGGGTTACAGGCTAGAGCCTGCTAAGATACTGAACCTGGTGCTAAAGCTGATCTTGCCTAAGTAATAATGATATAAAGCTACTAGTATTAATCTACGGAGTACTGGGATACTTATAATCACCCCAAATGCATGTTCCATTTACGGATTCAATATGCACGTGGGGCGAGGAGAAGACATTCTTAATCTTTAAGTGCAGTAAGCGCGCATGGATTGGCTTGACACCATTCGGTCGCCGCTAAAACAATACATATAGGCAACGAAGTCTAGCGATTACGGATGGGGGAGAATTATGGGGCATTGGGACAATCGCTTCAGCTTGAACACATGGAATCGGCTTTGTTCAGAGCTACCCTATGGCGAACTTGACTTGTCTAGCTCCGTACGCTTCTTGATATAATGACTGGCTTGAATCCAAAATCTCTCACAACGCGTTAACCAGGGTATTGTAAGCCTGCTTGGGCTGATAGTTGTTGTCAAACAGGAGAGGTCTGTCACTGCTGCGCCAGCTGTCCTTGTCAGAGACACCCCATACAGTGACACCCACACACTTGGACACGGCGAGACAGCCGTTCATGACGGTGAGGTAATCGTTGGCTGCCGCGCCGGAGATGTCGAGCTCTGTGATTGCGATCTCTTTGACGTTGGCGCCGGCCAGTGTCTTGAGGGCGTTGGGAACCCCTGAGGCCGGGTTCCACCCGCCGGGTTGGGCGAGATGGCACTGCGAGCCGATGCCGTCAATGGGGATGCCCTGAGACACCCACTTGTTGACGTGCGTGACCATACCGGTGGTCACCTTGGCGTAGTTGGCAATATCGAGGTTGTAATCGTTGATGTAGAGCTTAGCATTGGAGTCAGCAGCACGGGCGGCGCGGAAAGCGATGCCAACGAAGTCCTCGCCGAGTACGCGACTGAAGTGGCTGTCTCGAAGGTTGCCATTCTCGGCGAAGATCTCGTTGACTACGTCCCACTGAAGGATCTTACCCTTGTAGCGCGTGACGAGCTCGGTCACGTGGGTCTGAATAACGGACGTCAGTGTGTTGCGGTCGGTGATCTGGGTAACCCACGACGGCAACTGAGAATGCCAGAGGAGAGTGTGGCCACGGATGAGCTTTCCATTCTGCGTGGCAAAGTTGACGACGGCATCAGCGTTGGTGAAGGTGAACCTTCCACGTTGTGCTACGTACGACGACAAGTCAGTTTACAACCATGGGCTCGAGGTCGAAGGAGGGAAGCGAGGGCACTCACGTTCAGTAGCATCCCACTTCAGGCTATTCTCGTGCGTGATCTGCCCGAAGCTGTTCTTGACGATAGTGGTCAAGGGGCCGTTTTTCAGATGGTATTGGTCGATTTCAGTACCAAAATAGAGCTTGCCCTTGGCCTTGAATTTGTCGTGCAGTCCACCTGCAGCTCCTGAACCCCCAGTAGGAGCAGGGTTACTGCCGCCGCCAGTAGTAGTGGGAGCTCCGCCCGAGCTAGGAACACATTGAGAGTACCAATCACTAGAAGTAACGTCAGAAGAAACGCCACATGAGGATATCTGAGACACAATAGGGCGAGCTCTCACTTGACTTTGCTGCACACCGAGCCAGAAGCGCATGTTGTGGTGCCAGTCCATCCTGAACCACCACCTATTCAGGACAATATCAGTGTACTATTTCACTTCGAAAGTCCCCGCAAGGTATAACTTACACTGGCCGTAAAGGGGAGCTTGGCCTAGCACAACAGCGGGAGCGACGACGAGCGCGAGAGCAGAGGTACGCATGATAGTGAATTCCAGGTACATGGGAAGATAGATAATCGAGAGCTATTCAAGCAATAGAAACGAGATTTTATCAACGGATTTCCTTTCCTCTTATTCCCTATTCTTACAAGTACTAGCCAAGACATATCGAAGGCGCGACAATCGGAACACTCTTAAACCAGAACCGAAGAGGAAGCAAGTGGCGCGGGTAACAAATTAGAGAAAGCAAAATCCCACAAGTAACGAGACATTGAAACTTGTTCACTTTACTAGGCCAAGCCGACCATACATCCAAGCCTTTGCCCCTTTGCAGTCCAAGGTCTTCATGGATAACGAGAGGTCACCTGCCGGGGCGAACTGAATCCTACCCGAGCTCAACTCCCCAAACTTAAGGTGGCCTTCGATCCGCCAAGCCAACTGTGTGGCTATTTTCTGAGTGACTCTTTAGATATTCGAGCGAAATTCCTAGCTAAGTCGAACAAAATGCCTAGATATAAGAATAATTCATTTAACTCTTCATTTACAATGATTCGATGCTAGTTTCTGGAAAACATATTAACCCGCCAATAGTATAGCCTGAATACCGCAAAAATGTATTGTGCTAATATGGTTGCACGGAGCCAAATGCCGCATGGCTGCTCTATTTACTTGGCAATGTTTTGCCCGATATTAACATATCTTACAGACAAGCAAACTAGTTAGTATTAAAGGTTCTCAAGTGAAGTAAAAAGGAAAACAGCGATGAAGAAGAAAACCTAATAATAGCAGGATAAGCATTTTACGGAGGTCAAAGGCAGCAGGTTATGGGTGGTTTGCGAAATGTTGTTACCACCTAGATATAGTTAGTACGCCAACCCAACGAACATCAGCTCCTACCCAAATTAGTGTACGAATAGAGTAGTAAATAGGTAAGGGTTGGGTTGGGATTGGGTTAGATCCGCACGGACGAAAAAACCAAAACCAAAATTATTACTTCTTAATAACTTACTTAATACTAGAGAGATATTATAGTAAATTTAATATAAAGAATAATATATTAAAAAATTTATGAATTTTATCTATACTAGTAGCTATTATTAAAAAATTTATAGGGTTTACTTTTAATAACTTACTTAATACTAAAGATATATTAATATAAACTTTCTATAAAGTATATCTATAACGTGTTTTATAAGCGAGTCGCCTACCTAAGCGAGTCGCCTACCCTTAATTTACTAGTAAAAACTAATAAATTACTACCTAATATCTATAGAACGACTAGGTAGAATTAGCTAGAAATTTTACTAGTAATATATATATATATATTCTATAATCTATTAGAATATAAAGCTAGTAGTATTTAAATTACGTAAGCTATTAAAGCTTAATCTAGATTTTATCTAGATTTTTCTACTATTACTACTTTCTTCTATAACTATTTAAGCTTTATACCTATAGCTTTAGGATTTAAATATATATTTTAATTATATTAAATAAAACTATTTGAAAGTATAATAGGCTATACTCGATTAGGAGTAGTACCTATAAGGGTTAAAAGGATTAAGCGAGATAGACTTCTATCTTTAATAACTTAGTTAATATAAGAGATATCTCGATGCAACTTTAATATAAGGTATAGAATATATAGTCCTAGGTATAGTAAAAGTTATAGCTTCTTATAGTTAGGATCTATAAAGTTATTAAGTAAAACCTTATATATTAAGCTACTCTACCTCTTATACTAATAGCTTACGTAATATAATAGCGACTAGCTTTAAATTCTAATAGATTATAGAATATATATATATATATTACTAGTAAAATTTCTAGCTAATTCTACCTAGTCGTTCTATAGATATTAGGTAGTAATTTATTAGTTTTTACTAGTAAATTAAGAGTAGGCGACTCGCTTAGGTAGACGACTCGCTTATAAAACACGTTATATAAAGATTAATCTATAATATTTTTAGAAATTTCTATCTATATATTATAATCCTATTAGAGGAGTACCTTACTACTTATATATATAGCCTTAGTACTTATTACCTAGACTACTAATATAGGTTATATAATATACTAGAGTCTTAGAAAGTCCTAATCTAATATTAAGACTTTAGGACTTTAGAATAATATAGGACTTCTAAGATAACTTATATATATAATAATAGATAATAAACCCTTATAGCTTATTATATTTAACTTAACTTAGTCTATTAAGTAATATACTTCCTTTAACTTTACTATATCTTTAAGAACTAACCTTACTTTATTAATATATAGTTAGTATATTAGTAGACCTTAATACTTTAAATACCTCTATAATAAGTAATATATTAATAGAAACTAATAACTAGTAAATAGAACTAACCTATACTATAACCTCTAAGGTTATAAAGCTAGACCTCTATTATAAAGACTATAATAAGCTTAAATTATAGCTACTTTAAGTTAATATCTACTTTAAAATAGATAAAGTACCTAATAATAACTAACTAATATTTATAGTAATATACCTAAGAGGAAAAGCTAAGAAATAGATTATACTATACTTTAAGAAATTTATAGATAATAATAATAATAGCTATAATAATATATTTAAATAATAGATTAAGTTTAAAGATAAGATATAATAAGTATTTTAACTTACTAATAAACCTACTATTATAGAATAAACTATCTAAGGCCTATAATAGAATTATTTAACTTCTAACTATACTAATAAATTTAGGAATTATTTAATCTAGACTAAGTAAAATAACTAAACTCTTATAAGGATATTTAGATAGAGATTAAAAGTAGGTATATAGGTAGAGCTTATAAGAAATAGAGCTATAATTAATAATCTTAATAAACTAGTTAAAGAATTAATTAGAGTTAATAACTATTTATACGAATTTTACCTCGAAGTAAAGGATAAATACGGTATACTAATCTATATATATAAGAAGAAGTACTAGCTAAACTATAAATACTAGAGGATTATAAAGATACTTAGGATTAGTAGTAATTATAGGTATTTTAGACTTAATAATATATATATTAATAATATAAACCTAAGAGGATAAATACTAGATTATTACTCTAAGAAGCTAGATAATAGTAAGGAAATAAGAATCTACTATAATTATAGTAAACTAGGCTACCTATAAAAAGACTACTAATTAAAGAATAAAGTAAAAAGACTATATATTAAGGATTACTCTTTTAATATAATTAAAGAGTAAGGTAATAATACTAAGAAAGAATAGGAGTAGGTATAATAGATACTAGATAAAGGGAAAGCTATCTACCTACTTAACTAAGAACTTAAAGACTAAGTAAATTAAGTTTTAAATAAATAATATAATACTAAGATAGTTAATAAAGAATATAGAAAAAAAATTACTAAGTATATATATAAATATCTTAAAGAAAAACGTATAAGAAAGAAGAATATTAACTTCTTAGAACTTATAAGAAGAGAAAGATTATACTATAATAATAGAGGAGAATATTACTATAATATTACTATATACTCTTACTTAGAAAAGAAAGTACTAATAGTTTAGAATTACCTAAACTCTAACTAAGATAAGGAGCTAGAAGATAAGAAAAGTAATAACTATATAGAAAATACTAAGCTAGAGTCTTTAGGATATTATATACTACTAGAGACCCTAGAACTATAGTATAAAGATATAATAGTATAAGATAGATTTATAAGAAAAATCTAGAACCTAGTAGATAACTACTACTTAATAAAAGATTAGTAAGATAATAAATAGATAGACTAGAGTCTCTACTATAGATTATAACTTAATTTATTTACTTAAGAAATTTAAGAGCTACTTAATATATTTAATATACTAATTAGTAAGATTCTATAGTATTAGTTATAAAGAGGTATAAAAAATAAAAAGTAATTTTTTTTTATCTTTTTTAAAGTATTATATCTTAATAAATATATAGGCTAGAAATAAAATAAAATATTAGTTTTATAGAGAAAAGAGTAAATTTTAATTATATAATATATATTATTATATTTAGAGTTAAAGTAGAAGTATTTTTTTACTTAATTTTTAAAGTAGTATAACTTTTTAATTAGTATTTAAAAAAGTCTAATTTTTTTACTAAGTTTAATTTAGTTAGATAAGATTATATACTTAAATTTATAGTATAGATTATTTATATAAGTTTTTTTTAAGATTAGAGGAAAAAAATAAAAAAATAGATTAATAGTTAGCTTATATAATTAATTACTAAAATATTAGTCTAGAGCTTATAAATTAATATCTTTTTAGATTTTTACTATTACTTTCCTAAATCCTTTAAAATAGTACTAAATCTCTTAAAACTTAAATCTAATATCTAGCTTCTATTAGAAGCTAATACCTCTCCTAATAAAATAGCTACTATCTTAAAAATAAATATTAAAGTAATATATAATACTATTAATAGAATTAAGATAAAAAAAGCTATAAAAGTAGAAGATATAAAAAGAAATAAAGAAAGACCTACTAGAGTTTCTAAAAGAGAAAAAAGAGTTATTATAAAAGATATAATTTAAAGCTCTAAGAAGATAAATAAGAGATTAATACTAGAAAATAATCTTAGTATTAGTATAAGAAAGTTATAATACTTTTTAAAAGAGAAGAGAGTTACTACTAATATAGCTACTAAAAAGCTACTAATTTTAGCTTATTTAGCTAAATTAAGGCTTAAGTATACTAAAGAGTAATTAAAGTTAGTAGAAAAAAAAGGATTTAGTCTAGAAAAGATTATATTTTTAGACGAAAGCTTTATATAAAGAGGGTATAGAGCTAGATAAGAGTATTATAGAAAAGTTAGTAAAATAAAGGCTAGACGCTAATTAGTCTCTATAACTAATAAAAGTAAGTTTTAAAAAAATCCTAGTAGGCTATTTTATTCTATATCTTATTATAAATTTTTCTATTTAATTAGTTTTTTTATAACTATAATACTAACTAAGTTATAGCTAAAGATATAACTATCTTAGTTTAGAGATCTATTTAGATAGGAGGATAATCTTAATTAATCTTTATAAGAAACCCTATAAAGACTTTAACTTTCGATAATAGAAGATATATCTAAGAGGTACTAAATCTAGTAGTTAAAAAGTATATAAAATATAGTTAGTATTATTCTCTCTTTTTACTCCTTTATCTATCTATATATATTATTATTATTATTATTAATTCTATTTACTATTTAGTACTAGCCTTAGTATAGGCTATATAGATATTTACCTAAGGAAGAAAATCTAACTAAAGGAAAACCTATTATATACCTTATATACTAATACCTACCCTTTAGTTCTCTTATAGTATATAGGTATAGTAGTAGTATTAGCTATTTTATTTAACTACCTATTCTATTATACTTACTCCTATCTAGGGGAAATTAAGAAGGTAAGAAAAGTAGAAAAGAGAGAACTTTATACTATCTACTCTTTCTATATAGATAGTCTATCTACTAGTTAGTATACTTCTATATCTTTATTTTCTAGTTCTCTTACTACTAAGAATTAGTATAGTATACCCTATTAGATAAACTATTTTACTATTACTCTTACTTATTTTAGATTACTTAGTACTATCTATAGCCTTTTACTTTATAGGTAGAGTAGTAATATTCTATAGTTATATAGCTAGTAGTAGAAGACTATATATTTTACTATTTATTTATACTATCTATATAGATAGTTTCTTTTAATACCTAGTACGCGTCTTTTAGTAAGCTACTTATTAAGTCCTAGTACTTCTATTTATAGTAGGAAGAGGGCTATTACTTATACTTTTATTAAGCTATTATATAGCTTATATAGTAATTTCTTCTATATTTTATTCTATATTATCTCTCCTCTATTTTATTTTAATCTTTCCTATTATTTAGACTATTTTAGATTAAGCTATATTTTCTCTTTTTATTTTCTCTCTATTAGGTAAGTTATTCTATAGTTCTAAATCTATTCTTTTAGTTTATCTAGTTTACTCTTTACTCTCTATCTTATAGTCTCTACTTAAGTTAGTAGTCTATATATACTTTAGTTATATTTTACTATTAAGTCCTATATAGTCTAATTTATTTTTATTATAGCTTAGTTAGCTTATAGTCCTTCTATACAAGTAGTATACTAAATTACTTATTCTTTAATATAGATATCTAGTAGTAGTATTTCTACTTTATATTCTATAGCCTCTTATATTATACCCTTATACGCTCCTATTATTCTCTATAGGTATTTCTTTTATACTCCTATAAGTAGTTTTATATTACTTTTTACTATTAGCTTTCTATTAGGTTATAGGGTCTATACTTAAGCGCTATATATTATAACTAGTTATACTACTATAGTATAGAGGAGTTATAATTATTATATTAATAGCCCCTATATAGATATAGTAATATATAATAGGATATTATAGAGGTTCTCTCCTTTTTTAGCTAATATCTTTATCTATTCTTTCTATTATAGTTTTAAGTCTACCTATATACTTAGGATCCTAATTAATTTCTAGTATACCTCTACTTCTTTACTATTAATATATACTATACTTACTAGGTCCTCTATATATCTCCTCTTTTTAGTAAAGTATATTAATTAGTATTTATCTAGTGCGAATTTAGCTCTATATCTCTTTACCTATACTATATATTTATTATATACTACTATTAATCTCCTATAGTTATTAGCTATAGATTTACCCTATATAACTAGTATTATATTATCTATAAAGCTAAATCTAATTATATTACTATCTAGTTACTAGAATTCTTTAAGGGCTCTATAATAAAGAATAGAATAGTATTAGTAATAGTAGTAATACTTATAGGATACTAGTATTTACTTAGAGCTTCGCGCTTATATACCTAGTAAAGGTTATTTTTATAGTTTATTTACTTAGGAAGTCTTAGATAAACTATATTATCTATTTTATATCCCTTCTTCTATAGGATATATAGAAGGCTTTATATACTATATTATTAAAAGCTACTACTAGGTCTAGGCTAAGTATAGTTACTATATAGTACTTTTAGCTCTTTATACTATCTAGATAATATTAGTAAGTAGGTAAACTATAGTAATTATAGATCTATTTCTCCTTCTACCTATTTAGTTCTATAGTAGTAAGTTATATTTTTCTACTATATCTATAAGTATCTTACTATAATTATTTCTACTAGTTTAGCTAGTATATTTTCTAAGTAATAGGTCTATAAGTACCTACTAATAAGTAGTCTTCTTTCTTAGTTTATATAGGGCTATTATAGTAGTTTCTTTTAGTATATTAGTATTAGTTATCTATTAAAGTATAGACTAATTACTATAACTAGTCTACTATTTATTATATTTATTAGAGTCTTAAGAATCTTATTTAGTATTTTATTAGATCCTAGAACCTTCCTATTAGGTAGTTTCTTTATTACTTAATATCTATAGGTATACTTTATATAGAATATTAATTATATTAGGTCTATCTTTACCCTATTAGTCTACTTATATATTACTATTAGTATACTATAGTTTCTCTATATATTACTAAGTCTATATTATCTTATAGTAAGAAGAACTTAGTAGTAGTAGTATAGCTTTCTCTTTATTATCTTTAGTAGTATCTTATTATAGTATAGCTTATAGGGTAGGTATATATAGTAGTAGCTTTAGTCTACTATTATAGTCCTACTCTATTATATTATTTCTATATTAATTTATTTAGTTTCTTTACTACTTCTTTAAGGTTATTTATAAATATTCTTATATTACTTAGTCTACTTATTATATCTCCTTTCTTAGAGCTTTATTTAGGTTATTTAGTTAATCTTCTATATCTATTATATAGTTTCTAGTAAGACTATAGTAAGCTCGCCTAGTATTTACTAGTAGGATACTAGTAGTAGGTAACTATTTCTTCTAGTATATTTACTTAGTTATACTCTTAGGTAGTATACTTTAAGTTTATCTTAGATAGTTATTTAGAGGGCTTATAAGGGCTAGGTATTCTCTACCTATTAATCCTATTCTATATCCTTTATAAATTTACTTATATAAAGCTAGTCTATAGTATATTATATATATTATACTATTATATTAATATTAATAGAGATTATAATCTAGATTAGTATATAGTCTTTTATAGGGGTCTATTCTAGAACTAGTTAGTAGTACTCTAGTCTTTATTATAGGCCTTCTAATAGGTATATAAGGTTAATTACTATCTATCTATTACCTCTTTTCTAAGTTAGGATACCTCTTAGAGTATATAGTTATAGTCCTTATATTATTATATTAGCTTATAGTTAGTTTACTACTAGGTTAGTTCTCGCCTCTATACCTCCCTATACTAGGTAGTATAGGTTAAAGTCTCCTATTATAATTATTTCCTATCCTTAGAGTTCTTTATCTAGCTCTATAAGAAGCTTACTAATAGTATTATAGTTTATTAGTTTATTTACTAGGTTATATATATTATAGACTACTATATTTCCTTCTTTAGTAGAGATTAATATTATATAAATCTTTAGTATACTAGTTATTAGTTTCTATATATTAAGGTTAAGTACTTTACTTATTATAAAGTAGACTTTTATATATTCTTTACCCCTATATACTAAAGTATATCCTAGTAGGTATTAGGTAGTTTTAGTATATTAGTTCTACGCTAGCTCCTATATTATAAGTATATAGTATTTCGCTAGCTCTATAGTATTAAAGAAAGGTCTTACTTTCCCTTTATTTACATTACTATAGTTATATTATAGTATTATAATTATTTTTATTAGAGATTTATAGGTATATCTTCTATTTAGTCTAGGTTTTCTATTATTTATTATTATAATACTACGTTTATTTAGATTATTATTTATATAGGGTCTACCTATACTACGCGTACTATATATTCTATATCTCTAGGTCTACCTACGCGCTATTAAGGCTCTAGTATTTTAGTAGAGTATTAGGTATATTTACCTAGTATACTATTTATTAGAGTTTAGAAGTAGAATTACTATTAGAGTTATTTATTATATCTTATATATATAAACTATCTAGTAAGTTCTATATATAGAGTTTAAAGATTAGTTTTATATTTTATATAAGCTAGGTAGTTCTTTTTCTACTATACTCTATAGTTCTTTCTATAGTTATAGTAGTATATATTATTAGTCTTGTATTTTCTTATATTATAGTTACTAGTATATTATATATACCTTACCTTTTTAGTATAAGCTCCTTACTTATAGCCCTATATTCTATATCTAAAGTATTATTTAATATCTAGTATATTATTATATAGTCTTACTTTAAAGTATTCTACTCTAATAATAATACTTTATTTAATTACTTATTATTATTCTACTAGTATAGTTACTCTAATAATTAATAATCCTCTTATTATAGGGAGTATATTACCGCGTTAGTTTACTATTATTTCTTCGTCGCGTAGCTATTATATTAACCTAATCTTTATATTACCTCCTATTCTCTATAGTTATTTCCTAACTATTTTACTATTATCCACTAGAAAGGTATATAGTATACCTAGTACCTTTACTAAGTATACTTTCCTTAAGATATATACTTCTTAAGAGTCTACTACCTTTATAATAGTATCCTAGTATATTTATAATATAAACCTAATCTCTATATCTCTACTATATAGCTTATATATAGCTATTATTTATAAGACTATAGGTTATATTATATCTAGTATTTTAGTTAGGGTTTTATCTATAGTATTATTAATTTATATATATATAGTTAGTCTTAGAGGAATTAGGATTATATATATAGCTATATTAGCCTATCTTTAGTTACCTATTAAGATAGTAGTAGTATTAGTAAGTAGTTTATTCTATATACCTTAGATAATTTAGTTATAGGTATAGATTATAAGTTTCTACTCTCTTAGCTTATCTTCTATCTTTACTCTTAATTAGTATATTAGTACTTTTATTCTCTTATTTCCTTCCTTCTCGATTTCCTCTATAATTATTATTAGCTTATTTAGGGTATTATTACTTACCTTAGGATTATCTCTATTATATAGTATTAGGTAGTTATAGTTTACTCTTAAAGGCGCGATAGTATTATATAGTATTAGGTAGTTATAGTTTACTCTTAAAGGCGCGATAGTATTATATCTCTACTCTACCTATATCTTAATAGGTTTCTACTAACTTATATATTTTTCTATATTATTTTCCTTTTCTTATTATATACTATTATTAACTATCGTCCTATATTATTACTTATCTATATATATATATATTAATTATCTATTTAGGATAGAGATTTTAATAAGATAACTATAAAATCTATAAAATAAACGCTATTAAGAGTTAGTTTAAAAGAAATAGAGTTAAGCTTTATTCTTACCCTACCTATAGCTTAGATTTAAATCCAATTAAAAATATATAGAGTTTACTTAAAGATAGGCTAAATAAATACCTTAGAAAGAGTTTAGGTATAAATACTAATTTAAAGAGTATAGAAGCTTTTAGGCTTACTATAATAGAAGAGTAGAACGCTATAAGCTAGTAGGCTATAGATAATTATATACTATCTTTACCTAGAAGGTAGAAAGCTATTAAAATAGCTAAAGGCTATTAGACTAAGTATTAGTCCTATCTAATATATATTTATTAACTAAACTCTAAAAAAACCGAGTTTCTTTATAAATATTAATATAGTAATATAATATATCTATAAAGCTAGTATATAATAGGTTTTATATAGATAATTATTATATATAAAATATAGGAAAAAAGATACTTAAAATAAAAAGTTATAAGCCTTTAAATATAGCTTAAAAAGATACCCCTATTTTACTAAGCTACTATAGCTCGAATACGCCTACTAAGCTATAGATTTTTATCTAAGCTAAAAGAGAAAGATTTTCTCTTTAAAACTATATATTTTTTATAGTTATAGCTTTTATATTAAGTAAGATATAGTACGTTAAAAAAGGCTATTTTTTCGATTAGTTCTTTTTTACTATATACCTCTATATAATAAGGCGCCTATATACTTATAAGGTCTTAACTAATCTATTAATCTATAGAGACTAAGCTTTATAGATTATAGATTATATTATATAATTATATTATATATCTAGGTTATAATTAGTATTATTATATAACCTATTATCTAAGTACTTATTATAGTATTTCTCCTCTAGTTTACTATTTAGTTTTATAGGCTCAAGGTCTAGTAACCTAGATATAATTATAATACTATCTCTCTCTTCTCTTCTCTTAGTATAATTATTATTCTTTACTAAGATCCTTAGTTTATAAGTAGGTAGTATCTTATCTCCTAAAGTATATTTATTAGTCTCTATACCTACTATATCTATACTTTAGTATCTTACCCTAGCTAACTATATCGCCTATATTAGTATAGAAATAATACTCTACTAATATTATTCTTAATTAAATACTTCCTATATTATATCTAAGAAGAATAGTTATATTATTAGATTAGATAATAATTAAGATAGTAATTAAGATAGGTACGCGTATACGTATACTACTAGCTAAGCGAGCTAAATTAATCTATACTATACTAGCTTAATTATAGGTATACCTTTAATAGGAGAGCTATAATTAAATAATATACTAGCTTAATAAAGGGGGATTTTAGAGCGTAAGAGTAATCTAAAAACTTTCTAAAGTATATTTATTAAGAGTAGTAGAAAGAGTAGATAATAGATAGAATAATTAATTAATTAAATTAATCCTATTAATTATATTAATCTTTTTAAGTAATATTTAAATCTAATAATTAAGAGTCCTACTACCTTAACTAAATCGAGTTAAACTAATAACTAAAATAAGTTAAGCTAATTAGTATATAAACCTATAGAAATTAGATAGACTTAACTTCTATTAATTAGCTAGTTCTAACTAGTATACTTTATAATTAGTCTCTAGTATATCTTACTAAACTTTAACCTTTATAATCTTTAAACTAAGCTTAATATAAGCTACTTACTAAACTAAGATACTATAGTAGTTCTTATAGATTATAATAGTTAACTAGTATAGTACTATTAATTTAAGATAAGTTATAACCTACTTAATATCTAGCCTATTATTAATCTAGATAATAATACTAAACTAACTTTAAAACTAGTAACTCCTATTAAATTAGATATTAGTAACTATTAGACTAGTAAATAGGTAAGGGTTAGATTAGGGTTAAGTTAGATTATATAATAACCTAACCTAATCTAACCTAAATTTACTAGGTTAGTACTAGTAATAGGTTAGATTAGGTTAGAGTTATATAGGCTCTAGGTTTAGGTATAGTTAGTATAGACTAGGTTACCTTAGGTTTAATTAATAATTTTAATTTTTTATACTACTTATCTTATATTTAGGGTATTTTAATATAGGTAATAATTATAGAATATTATACTTTAGTAGGTAACCTAATAGGTACCCTAACCTAACTTATACCTATACTAGTACTAGGTTCGACTAAACCTATACCTAAGGCCTATATAATTCTAATCTAACCTAACCTAAAGAGGTAGTAACTAAACTCTAACCTAAACCTAGAGTCTATATAATCTTAACCTAACCTAATCTATTAATAGATACCTCTAACCTATTTACTAGCCTAGTAACTATAATCTAGCTAGAGTAATAGTTAGTATAAGTACCTTTAGTTAAATAGTATTATAATCTACTTAATTAGGTATAACTTTAGACTTTCTAATAAGAATATAGTTAGTAGTAATACTTTAAGCTTTAATATAAAAATCGAAGCTATTACTAGCTAGCTTTAAAGCTTTTAAAGAAGATAGTAAACTATATATAAAATAAATAGTTACTTTCTAACTTAAATATAAGTTATATAAAAAAGAGAAGAGAGAACTAAATAAAGTAGTATAGAGGCTACCGCGTTTTAAGGATTTAGACTATATAATCCTATTAATAGAGGGAAAAGAACCTCTCTATAGGCTACTCTATAATCTCTCTATATATAAGCTTTAAGTACTCTATACCTATATAGAGGATACCCTTTATAAAGGGTAGATTTATTATAGTAATAGCCTAGCTAGTACGCCTATCCTTTTTATTCCTAAGAAGGATAGATCTCTCTACCTTTATATAGATTATTATAGACTAAATATAGTTATAGTAAAAGATTATTACCTACTCCTACTTATTAGAGAGATATTAGACCGCCTATTAGGCGTACGTTACTATATAACCCTAGATCTTAAAGATACCTACTATAGAATATAGATATAAGGGGGAGATAAGTAGAAAATAGCTTTCTATACCTATTATAGCTATTTTAAGTACTTAGTTATACCTTTTAGGTTAATAAATACTCTAGCTAGTTTTTAAGCGTATAAAAATAAGGTACTTAGTAGATATTTAGATTATATCTATATTATATACCTTAATAATATTCTTATCTATATAGATAGTAACGATATTATACTCTACTAGCGCGTAGTCTACTCTATACTTAAAGCCTTATAAAGAGTAAAGCTCTTTATTAACCTTTATAAGTATACTTTTATATTAAAGGAAGTTTACTTCCTAAGGTTTATTATTATAAGATATAGTATCTACGCTAATCCTACGCGTATAGAGACTATTATATAATAGCTAACGCTAACTAGTATTAAAGAATTATAGTTATTTTTAGGCTTTACTAACTTTTATTAAAGGTTTATTAAAGGGTATACCTAAAAAATAGCCCCTCTTATAAATCTCTTAAAGGGAAAATAATAATTCTACTAGCTAGATTTAGTATAGACTACTTAGAAAGAACTTAAAGTATACTTTATAAGTACGTCTATCCTATATTACTATAATCTAGAGCTACTTATTTACTTAGAGACTAATACCTCTACTTTTATAATCTTTAGTATTCTTTCTTAACTCTATCCTAATAGTAAATAGTATCTAGTTACTTTTATATTAAGGAAGCTATAGGAAGTAGAATTAAACTATAAGACGTATAATACTAAGTTATTAGCTATTATCTATAGTTTTAAATAATAGAGATATTATCTTAAAGGTATATAGTATACTATTTAGGTCTTAATAGATTATAATAACCTATACTTAATATATATAGTATAGAGATTAAACCTATATTAAGCGCGCTAGGTAATATACCTAGGAGCTTTTAATTTTAAGGTAAAATACTAGGCTAGTAGATTAAATCCTATAGATAGTTCCTTAAGAAGATCTAACTATAAGTAGGAGAACCTATTATTAGTATAGTTATTATCTACTTTCTAGGAAAAATTATAACTAGTAAGTAAGATTACTAGAATAAGAATAACGCGTAGTATAAGAGGACTTATAACTAAGCCTAGCTTAGTAAGTTTATATAAGACGTATAGTACTAGAGTACGTAGTACTAAAAGGAGCCCTACTACTAGTACTATAGAATATATACTATATATACTATACTTACTAGCTAGAGAGTTAGTTAGTAGCGAAACTATAATAGTAGAGTCTAAAGCTCTTATAATAATCTTATATAACTTATAGTAAAGGAATACCTTTATATAAGTAAGGATTATAGGTTTAGTAATAGTAGAAAGTACTTAAAATAGTAGGAAAGTATAGTATTAGCGCTTTAATAACTAGGAAGTCCTATAGTATAAAGGTAGATTATATATTCTAGAAAAACCTACTATTAGGTAAGAAATTTTACTTTAAAATTATAACTTATATATAGTAGGCTATTTTAGCGCACGTAGAACGCTTAAGTTAATTATAAGGTACTATTACTAGCTAATAATAGATTAAGATATTTAGGATTATATAAGTACTTATATAATTTATTAAAGAAGTAAAGTAAAGAGATATAAGTAATATAAGTAGCTTATAGTATTACCTATCCTAGAGAATATCTTTAAAGAAGTCTTACTAGACTTTATTATAAGCCTCCCGCCTTTAAAGGACTCCTCTAGGTATACTTATAATATAATACTTATAATTATAGATCGCTTCTCTAAGATAGTAATCTACCTCCCTATATTAAAGAAATAGAATATAAAGGATTTTATAGAAACCTATTTCTAAAATATTATCCTAAATTTTAGATTATAGAAAGGTATTATCTTAGATAGAGGTCTAATCTTTATATTAGACTTCTAGGTAGAAATTTACTATTAGCTATAAATAAAGTATAGGTTAAGTACTACCTTCTACCTATAGACTAATAGGTAAATAGAATACTAGAATTAGATACTAGAGTAGTATCTTAGAATCTTTACTTCTAAAAATTAAGATAATTAGGTATCTTTACTAAAAACTATGTATTTCACGTATAATAATTTAATCTATAAATTAACTAAGACTACGCCTTTTTATATAGTATTTAGGAAGTACCCTATTCTTATATTATCTCCTATAGATAGTAGGCTAGAAGGAGAGGTACCTAATACTATAGAGCGTATAAAACGTATATAAGAAGTATAAGTATACTAAGCTAAATACTATAATAGTAAATATAAACTAGAAACTTTTTAGAAAGGAGACCTTATCCTCTTAAGTATAAAGAACCTAATACTTACTTACTAACTAAGTAAGAAACTAGCTAATAGGTTTATTAGCCTATTTAGAGTATTATTAGATTAGATAATAATCGAGATAGTGATCGAGATAGGTACGCGCGCACGCGCGCTACTAGTTAAGTAAGCTAAATTAAACCGCGCTATACTAGCTTAACTACGGGTATCCCTTTAATAGGAGAACTACAATTAAGTAACGCGCTAGCTTAATAAAGGGGGACCCTAGGGTATAAGAGTAATTAAGGAACTCTCTAAAGTATATTAAGAGTAGTAGAAAGGGTAGATAATAGGGAGAATTAATTAATTCAATTAATCCTATTAATTATATTAATCTTTCTAAGTAACCTTTAAATCTAATAATTAAGAGTCTTACTACCTTAACTAAATTAAGTTAAACTAATAACTAAAACGAGTTAAGCTAATTAATATACGAACCTATAGAAATTAGGTAGACCTAACTTCTATTAATTAGCTAGTTCTAACTAGCGCGCCCTATAATTAGTCCCTAGCATACTCTACTAAACTTTAACTCTTATAACCCTTAACTAAGCTTAATATAAGCTACTTACTAAACTAAGATACTATAGTAGTCCTTATAGATTATAATAGCTAGCTAGTGTAGTACTATTAACTTAAGATAAGTTATAACCTACTTAATATCTAGCCTATTATTAATCTAGACGATATTACTAAATTAACTCTAAAACTAATAACTCCTATTAAACTAGATATTAGTAACTATAAGCTAGTAAGGGTAATAGCTAGTATAGGCGCCTCTAACTAGGTAGTATTACGTTCTACCTAATTAGGTACGACTCTAGACTCTCTAATAAGAATATAGTTAGTAGTAACGCCTTAAGCTCTAATACGAAAATCGGAGCTATTACTAGCTAGCCTTAAAGCGTTTAAGGAGGATAGTAAACTATATATAAAATAAATAGTTACCTTCTAACTTAAATATAAGTTATATAAAGAAGAGAAAGGAGAACTAAATAAAGTAGTAAACTATATAATTAAAACTATAGCTTTGTACCTTTACCTAAGCTACTATAGGCCGATTAATTAATTAAGATATAAGTTAAGAATCTAAGAGATATACTTGGTGTAGATCTAGATAAGTAACGCGATAAAGTATAATAAAAGTACTACGCTACTCTAAAGCCTATAAGATCTCTAAATAATTAGAATATATAGCTAACTAAATATAACTAAGCCGCTACTCTTACTGAAATAGAAAGAGTAAGTAAGCTATAAAATAATTAAGATATAATAAAAGACTTTCTAGGTACTATTTAAAAGGTCGCCTCTACATAGGTAATAATCTTCTCTAGTCCTAGAGTAAATAGATCGACTATATATAGAAAGGAGATAATAAAACTCTTCTAAGACTATATAATCTAATCTTATCCCCTATTAAAGTAGTAGAAGGCTCTTAGATTAGTATATATAACTAGTAGTAAAGCCGACTAGAATATATAGAGGGACGCCTTTAGTATATTAGATAATAGAGCGCTATCTACCTTATTATAGGGCAGCTAGGGGAGACTCTAGTAGAATCGTTCACGAGTAACTAATTAAATAAGTAAGTAAACTCTTAAGAGTACTAGTAAAGAATGCCTTACTTATAGGTAACTAACTTATAAATTTAAGAACTACTACTATATCTATACTAAGCTAGTACCTGAATTTTTCAAGCTAAATTAAGCTATATTAAAGTTAGTATAGTTAAGACTAAAGTTTAATAAGAGCTTAAAAAAGATAATTAACTAATTAGATCCTAAAAAGCCTCGTATTATAATATAGTTATAAATAAAAGAATCCTAAACTCCTAACCCTATACTTAAATAACTAGAAGGCTAGGTAATATCAACTATTAAATAAGGGATTACTTAGTCTATATTCAATACTAGCTAACCTAATAAATACTAACTTAAGAACTACTTTATACTTAACTTAGGATCTACTATATATATATTAAATAATAAGTTATATTTTAAGTATATTAGTCCTCTAATACTAGGAGACTATATATAGGTAGATAATACGAGAATCTAGATTAAGGGATATAGTATAGTACGAGTAAGAGAATACTATTAAAATAGCCTATTATAAATACTCTTACTTAAAGGAGTAGCTTAGTACCTAGATATTCTCTATAATCTTATATCGTTCTAGCTACTTAGAAGGTAGGGAATCTAGTAGGATAATAAAGATAAACTAATAATACTACGTAGGTAAGATAACTCTATTATAGCTATCCTTAAAGAACTTAAGGGGTAGTAGGTTATTAAAAAACTAAGCCTAGAAGCGAATACTACTATAGTATTTTACTCTAAGATAATTAGATTAAAGAGGGCTACTACGCTACTCTAGTATAAGAGATTAGGCTATCTAGGGCTATTAGTAATTAAATACCTTATCTAATAATTATAAGGAGTAAGGATTATAGGTATTATAATAGTATAATATAACGCATATAGACGTACTAAGTCGAAGAGATAGATACGGTAAGAGCCTTAGTTAATTAATAAAGGACTAGGAGAGCGACTAGCCCTAGATTTCTATAACTATAAATATAGCTTAAATAAGGAAAAGAGTTAAATAATTATAATAGACTAATACTCTCGCTTTATCTAGGACTTCTACTTTAAAGGTAATTAAACTATAGTATTAATTATATTACTACTTAAAATACTAGTTAAGTTTCTTTAAACTTAATTTAATATTACTATTAAAGTAATTAAGGCTAATAATAAGATCGTAATAGTTAAACCTAAAGTATAAAGATACTTAATAATAATAGGAATTAAAGTTAAGCCCTATACTCTAGATATATAAGCCTAAAATAGAGGAGCTAAACGTTAGGGGTATTATTAAGGAGAAGGCTTAAGTAATATAGTTAGACGCTAATCTCCTATAGGAGCTCTAGCTAGAAATTAACTAAGCTACTATATACCTATATAACTAAATACTAAATTACTTAAATAAGTAGAGATTACTATATAAGAAGTTCTTTACCTAGGTAGCTAACTAAATAGAATTATTACTAGTCTACGAAGGCTAAACTAATCTTATCTAAAAGTATACGGCTATAAAGCCTTTATAATAACTAATAATACCTATTAAGGTAAGTTAAGGCTATAATAGCTTAACCTAAAAGCGTAGATTAGTTATCTTATAGGATACTAGTTAATAAATATCTATTATATATAGATTCTATTACTTAGGAGAGTTATTAGTATAAGAGACGTAGTATTTAATAAAGAGACTATCTTTAATAGAAAAAAGGAGGATCTTATAGATAACTTAATATATAATACTCTTAAAGAGATTATAGTATAGGTAAGATTAGTAGAGCTACTAGCTACGTTATAAACCAAAACTAAGTCTTTCTACGAAGAAGATACTATAACTCAGTAGACTAGTATAAGCCTTATCCTAGATACGAATATAGTTGAAAGATAATAGAGGTATATCCTACGCTACTATCAACGCTACTACTAGTAGCGTTTCTTACTTAATTAATTACTTATAATAAGAGAGAACTAGGCTCTACTAAAATAGTTCTATAGGCAGCCGCTTTTATAGCTAGCGTATAAGGAGGGAGCTTTAGGTAGTTTAATAGAGCTACTATTAATAAAGCTTAAATAAAGAGACTACTTACTAGAGGTATTATACCGCACTTAAACTAGCTACTACTACTACTAAAGGCCTACTCGAATCTAGAGAGCTATCTACTATATAAGCTATTTAAGGAAGCTAAAAGAGACTATCTTAAAAGCTATAAGTAGATAAGATCTTAGGAGGAAATAAAAACTACTCTAATTAAATAGTCTAGGTAGTAAATACTTAACTATATATAGGTATATATATATAAACTAGACTAGAATTACCAGCTACTTAAATATAAAGCGAGACTAGTCGTTAGAGGAGATTAATAGCGAGATATCACGCCTTAAGATACCTACGCTGCTACGCTAGTAAGCCGCTTATTCC
Source organism: Phaeosphaeriaceae sp. PMI808 (assembly GCA_021365335.1). Taxonomy (NCBI): domain Eukaryota; kingdom Fungi; phylum Ascomycota; class Dothideomycetes; order Pleosporales; family Phaeosphaeriaceae; species Phaeosphaeriaceae sp. PMI808. The sequence goes on from JAJTIZ010000207.1 coordinate 22,299, forward strand.
GAATACTTATAGTACTAGCTACTAAATATAATCTAGAACTTAAGTAATATAACGTTATAAATACGTTTATATATATAAAGATTAATAGAGAAGTGTATATAAGAATACCTTAGAGCTATTAAAAGCTAAGAGTAATACTATAAGTTAAGAAAGCTCTATATAGACTCTAGATTTCTCTACTTCTATAGTAAAGAGAGCTTACTAAGATACTAAGAGAATATAGGTTTAATATAATTTATATAAACTATACTATATAATAAAAGATAGTATAATTATATTCTTCTATATAGATAATATTATAGTTATATACTATAGGTATAGAAAAGATAAAGTAGAGAAAGCTATTACCCTACTTAAAGCTAGATACTTAATTACTAGAGGAAGCGATTTAAAGTAGTTCTTAGTATTAAGGTAACTTAGAACTAAGACTAGAAACTTATATAACTCTTATAAGCTTTATATATTAATAAAATTTAAAGGCTAGCTACTAAGATTAACTAATAATATAATATACTAATAGCTACTATTAAACTAATACGCGAGAAGGACTAGCTACTCTATCTAAGATTAATAAGTATTAATATAAAATCGGCTTACTACTCTTTACTATAGTAACTACTAGACTAGATATAGCCTTTACTACCTTACGCCTAGTATAGTTTCTCGTAAACCTAAGTACTAAGTACTAAAATACTACTAATAGAGTACTCCTCTACTTTAAATCTATATAGGTAAGAGTATTAGAGATAGGAAAAGAGAAATACTTGAAGTAGCTAGTAATACCTTATTTACTAATAATACTCTAGACTATAAGAGCTTATAAGATATATAATTAAACTATTTAGAGGCCTTATAGTATAGAGAGTAAGTAAATAAGATATAGTAACTACTTTAACTACTAAAGCTAAACTATTAGCCCTCTTATAAGTTATAAAAGAAGCTATCTTTATATTATAGCTCTTATAAGAACTTAAGGTTACTTAACTTAACTTACTAATTACAATTAAATATAATAATATATAGACTATTTAACTAGTTACTAAAGAGATAGCTAAGCTCTAAACTAAGCTAAGGTACGTTAATATCTATAACTACTAGCTTAGATAAGAAGTATTAAATAGAATACTATAGATTAAGTATATATAAATAGATAAGATAATTGTAGATAGACTTATAAAGGCGTTACTATTAAATAAATAGATTAAATTCCTTAAATAACTTAGGCTTATAGAATAATACCAGTTAACTCTAGATAACGCCTAACCCTAGCTAGAAGAGATATAAGACTAGCTCGAATTAATAATGTTAGCTCTAGCTAATAACTAATAGTTTTTAGCTAAGGGGGTATATTAGATTAGATAACGATCGAGATAGCGATCGAGATAGGTACGCGCGCACGCGCGCTACTAGCTAAGCGAGCTAAATTAAACTGCGCTATACTAGCTTAACTGCAGGTATCCCTTTAATAGGAGAACCGTAATTAAGTAACGTACTAGCTTAATAAAGGGGGACCCTAGGGCACAAGAGTAATTAAGGAACTCTCTAAAGTATATTAAGAGTAGTAGAAAGGGTAGATAATAGGGAGAATTAATTAATTTAATTAATCCTATTAATTATATTAATCTTTCTAAGTAACCTTTAAATCTAATAGGTATAAAGTATAGTTAGAATATAAGTATACTACCTAACTCTACTACCTTATTATTATATTTATAATATATTCTATATTTCCCTCCTTAAATACTAGAAGCCTTAATCTAGTAGGAAAGATAATACCTAACCCCTAGAAGTAATAGAGGAAGGAGAAAAGGTATAGGAAGTAGAAAAGATACTTAAAAAATATAGAAGAAAAGGATAACTTAAATATCTTCTAAGATAAGAAGGTTATAATAAGTCCTAGAATATATAGACTTTAGTAAAAAACTTTAAAAATATAGAGAAACTTATTAAAGATTTTAAGGTAAATTAAAGTATAAAGTAAGTAAAGAGAGTAAAAAGAGTATAACCTATATAGTTAATATATACTTAAGGAATAAAGTTAATTAGGTAGCTAAAGGCTAGGTATCTATATATTAAAGAACTATACTATTAATTACTCTAACCTAATTCTTATTACTATCCTTACTCTCTTTACTCTCTTTACTCTACTTAAGCTCTACCTACTCTCTACTAGCGTCCTTACTATCTATTACTATATCTCTATTCTTACTAAGCTTACTATTTCTACTATTCTCCCTATCTCCTTTATTTTCTAAATTTACCTCTTAACTAAGCTAATTATTATTATTATTATTATTATTATCGTTAGTAAGTAGTATAACCTAGAAGGTATTAGTATACGCTATATATATATAATATACGCGAACTTACTATATAGCCTATAATATTAATAAGATTATAGATAGTAGCTACTAAGTTCCTCTACTATATAAGGATTAGCTCTAAAAACTAAGGCGTAGTAGTAGGAGTTTAAGTAGCTACTCCTAAGAGAGTACTACTCTAAGTAGTAAGGTACCTCTTATTTAATAGCTTTAAGTTAAAGGTATACTATATATATATAAGCTTAATACTAGTTATATATACTAGAGTATTAGTCTTATAATTAGTAGTATTAGTAATAGTAATACTATATATAGCGCGTAACTAGTATAAGCGATTAACGTAGCTATTAAGTTCTAAAGGAACCTATTTATATTAGTTAGAGCGTAACTCCTAGAGTACGCTATAAAAAGAACTTACTAAGGAGTAGCCCCTATAATTATAGTTAGAATAATAACTATAGTAGTAATTATTAGACTTATCGTAGATATTCTTCTAGTTAGTAATACCTTAGGCGTAGTATATATAAGTTATATAAGCTACTACGCTATTAGCGCGCTTAGCTAGATTACTCTACTTAAAGAGTATTATATTATATAAATTACTCTTCTTAATAAACTTAGAGTATAGATAGAAGACTATAGTATTAAGTTTATTATAGGTATTATATATATATTTTATATATTATACGTATATAAGGTAATAGAGTAGAGTAATAATAAAATCTTTATTATAGGAAACTCTCCTATTAATATCGCGCTAGGTAGTAACGCGCGTAGTATATAAATAATTTACTATTATATAGTAATAGTTCTTTACTTCGTTATTAGGTAAATAGGTAATTAACCTTAACGCGAGCGTAATAACTATAATAAGTATATAAGATATATATATAGCGCGTAATATATATAAGTACTCTTTTCCCTTTTCCTATATAGTTTAAGGGTTTTTAATAAGATTATAATAGAAGCTAATAAGGATATTAGCTAGGAGGGGAGGCTCTATAATAGAGGCTCTATAAAGAGACTCTATATTATATAACTTAGGTAGTAATACTAAGCCCTAAGAAGGGACTATACTATATCTATATATAAAAGGTACCTCTCTTATAAAGATAGTTTAGTAAGTATTATTTTATTAATTAACTCTCTTCTAGAGATAACTATTATCCCTTTACTATCTATTATAACCTACGATAAGTACTATTATCTTCTAGTTACTATCTTATAAAAACTCTATAAAGACTAATAGAAGAGTACTACTTTCTATATATAAGAGTACTAATTATATAAGTATTAGTAGAGTGCGTAGACTACTACTATAATAAGTATATAAGATACTTACTATATAAAAAGCTTTAACTAATAGAACTAGTAGAGAGACTATAAGGAACTATCTTACTTAACTTTATAGTTAAGCTACTAAAATCTAAGGACCTACTAATAAAAGTAGTCTATAATATAATCCTTATAGTAGTAGAAAAACTTACCTACTATATATACTTTATACTATACCTAGAAGTCTTAAATATAGAATAATTTATATATATAATATTAAGAGATATACTTATAGAATATAGGATCCTAGATAAAATAATCTTAGATAAAGATATTAAGTTTATATCTAAGTTCTAGAAAACTACTATAGTAAAGATAGGAATTAAACTAGGAATATTAATAGTATTCTACCCCTAAATAAATAGATAGATAGAAAGGATAAACTAGACTCTAGAATAATACCTATATATATATTTAAACTATAAGTAAGATAATTAAGTAGTACTATTACTACTAGCCTAACTCGCTAATAATATATTATAGTATAGTAAGATAGGACTAATACCCTTCTTTATAAACTATAGATTTAAGCTATATATAGTAGTAGAACCTAGAGAACTTACCTTATATAGCTAAAGGGTAGAGGAAATAGTAGAAATAATATAGGAAATCTAAAAATAACTAAGAGAAGACGCCTACTTCTTATACTATAGAATAGATAAATACTATAATAGGAAATATAAAAAGGAACTAAACTTTATAATAGGAGAGAAAGTCTAGTTCCTATAAAAAAATATTAAGAGCTAGAGGCTAAGTAGAAAATTAGACTATATTAAAATTAGACTATATAAAATTCTAGAATAAATTACTCTAGTTAGCTATAAGTTAAAACTACTTATAGAAATAAGGATATACCCTACCTTTTATATCTTACTACTAGAAAAAGTACCCTAAGATACTAAACTAGTAGCTTATAAGGCTATAACCTATAGATAAGATAATAAAGAATAGGAAGTAAATAAGATTAAAAGGTAATAATAGAGAAATAGGAAGAATTACTATTTAATTAGCTAGAGAAGAGCTAATACTAAAGGAGAACTATAGGAAGATATATAGGAACTAGAGGAGAACCTTAACTCTATATTACTAGAGAACTTCTAAAATTAAAACCTAGCTCTAACCTACTTAGTAGTAAACTAAGAAAGTTATTAAAACCTATTTTCTAATCTATACTAACTAAGCTCCTAAGAAGGATAATACTATTACTAGAGAGCTAACTACTATCTAATCTATTTACTATACCTAGAAGAGTAGCTTCTTCTACCTCCTCTTAATCTAACTTAGCTTTAAGTACTACTAACTATATAGCTAATCTCTTATTATTATAAGCCTTTAGTTTATAAAGCTACTTAAAATAAGTCTAACTTACTACTAGCTTACTTAAGAGCTATACTATTTAAGAGAGAGTATCTTTATAAGTCTTCTCTACCTCTATAATCTAGAGTAATAGTTTTTCTTACGTATAGTTAATACCTCTCCCTAATAGTAATAAGCCTAGGTATACGAATCTCTATTATTAACTTATACTTAGCTAATAATATACTAGATAATTTATAACTAGAATATATATTTATATAAATATATACTTTATAAGTATAACTATCCTTTTTAGAAATAATATAGGAAAGCCCCTTTATAGTATAGTAAAGGTAGAGTATTATTTCTATACTATTATATAGAATATAGTTAGCTAGGGAAAGTTATTTTAGGGTAGAAGTAGAAGGTATAGAGGAAGTTAACTTAGAATCCTAAAGTAGGTACTACCCTACTTATAATAACTACTATATAGAAAGGAATAATAAAAGACTAGAAGAATTAGAAGAGAGAGATAGTATTATAGGTATACCTATAATAGAAATACCTAAGTTACCTAACTTACCTCTTATAGATCTAGATAGTAACTCTAAGAGATACTACCTTAAAATATACTTAGACTATAGGTAGCTTAAAGAGAGTAACTATAATATAGATATATAACTAGATTAGTAGATTAGTAATACTTAGCTATTACTAACCTACTAATCTACTAAGAGTACTTAAGTATATAGGTATACCTTTATATATAGATAGAAGCCTTATAGTTAAGATTAATAACTTTCTTACTTATTACTTTCTATAGTACTATAACCTTTATAAAGCTATTTACCTATAACCTAAACTACTAATAATACCTCCCTATATATTTATATACGTTCCCTTTAACTTTAGCCCTAGTATCTACTCTACTCCTAGTAAGTAGTACCTACTATACTATACTAATTCTAAATTATTATTTATCTATCTACTTAGTAATACTATAAAGAAGAAGTTATATTTTATTAGATTAAAAGCCTATAACTAGGTATCTTAAATATTATTACTTTAAGCCTAATAGATTAAGAATAGTAGTAGTACTATACTATTAGTATATATATAAGCTATAGTAGTAATCTACTTATAATTACTATCCTAAATAATATACCTTATCTTTCCTATCTTAAAAAGTAATCTAAAGAAGATATACTTCTATTTAAAGAGTACCTTAATTAAGAAGCTCTTCTTATCTATATTATATATATAATTACTCTAGACTTTATAATACTTAATTTTTTACTTTAGAAGCTTAAAATATAGTAAGTATTTAAAAGCTAAGTTAGCTTTATAGTAGTTGCGATTAAGGCTAGATACCTAATATAAGATAAGGTTAATATTATTCTAATATATAAAGTAGTTAACCTAGTTTTTTCTAATATACTTTTTAGTAATATCTATAGTAAAATTTCGTATTATAGGCCTAAAGAAAAGTAAGCTATAGTTATAAAGGCTATAGATATACTTTATAAGCTCTCTTTATTGCGTAGTATTAAGTAATTAATTATTTTCGACCTTAGCTACGCGTAAGCCTTATACCCCGCGATAACGCTTTAATAAAGTTAACTAGTTATAACTATACTCTTTTATAATTTCTATATAATTAATCTTTTCTTCTAGGTCTAATAGACTTATAGCTATAAGTATAGCCTCTAAATTAGTTATAGTATTAAGAAAAGGCGTATTAAAGTTAGGATAAAAAAATAGTATTCGCGTACGCTAGGTAGGGACGTGCGTTAGATAGTAGCTTATATTATAAAGGAGCTTATTTTTTTTAAGTTATCGAGCCGCGTAGTATTATTAGAATACCTATATCGTATTATTGGATTAGAATAGATTAATAGTTATACTACTATAACTATAATAAAAATATCTATTTCTTATAGGAAACCTTTTAAGTATTATAGTAATTAAGTAGCTAAAGTTCCTAAGTCTATACGTATAGAAATATACCTAATAATATATACTTTTCTAGTAGGAGCTTATATCGTATTATAAGATAGATACTTAGGTTAACGTAGTCTTACTATACTTATATACTAGAGCTAGCTAGCTATCTATAAGCTAGTTACTTATATAGAAGAGTAAGTAGAATAAGCTAGTATTAATATTTAGGACCTATCTATATATATTATATAGAGTAGGCGTAGAAGGATAATACTCTTAATACTAGAGTAGAAGAAAGCTATTATTATAATTACTACCTTAGACTAAGTATACTAGGAGAAAGAGAGCTTTTAAGTAATTAAAGATAGAGACTTTAATAAGGTATTACCTAATATATCTATTATAACGTTTAAAAACGTTATATATAAGGCTAGTTATACGCGTTATAAGCTAGGCTAGAAACTAGCGCTTTTACTAGCTTAGGAGAAAGTCTACTATAAATAGGCTCTCGCCTATAACCTAGATCTATATAAGGAGTATAATAACCTAGGCTATAATTATTATAAGGTTATCTTTACTAATAAGATACTAGCTAGAATTAGAGAGTAGTATAGGCTACTACGAGTATAGGTAAAAGATAATAAGATCTAGAATAATAACGTCTATAAAGAGTATAAAGAACTAGGTACTATACTATAGTTTTTTAGAGCTTTCCGCTATAACTTTAAAGGGCTATATTATTATTATTATTATAAAATATAAGAAGAGATTATAGCTAGAGTAAAGGCCTTAGAGTAGGAGAATTAAGTTATAAAAGTATAGTCTAATTTAAATTAGATAAGTATACGCGCTACTCTTAATATACTTAGAGAAGCTAATATTAACCTACGCTAATCTACGAGTAAGCTATAATATATTAAAAAAGATAATTATTATTATAGGATTCGTATAAGAGGTGGTATAGATAGCTATTATTACTATAAAGGTATACTAAAGAAGGTTATTCTATAGATAAAACAACTAAAATAATATAGCTATAAGTATATATTACTTAAAGATAGAGCTCCTTTATATAAGTTAAGGATTACTAAGGATTACCTTACTATTAAGAAGGTAGAAAAGATAGTATAGCTAGGCTATTTACTAGATATTAATATATTAGAGTATATATAGCCTCTTATAAGGTAACGCGTTACTAAGGACTTTCCTATCCCTTATATAGCTAAGTAAGTATAATAATAATAGGAATAGGTATAGGAAGAACTACCTATTAAAGTAATTAATAGGTAGGTGGATTAGATCCTAGAGGTAGTACGTCATATTATTAGAAATAAGGGTAAAAATAACTTTCATGGATGAGCGCAACACCTAGAAATCTATCACTACTTAAATCTATATACAACTCACCAGCCTTATCAATTTCAGCTGATTCTATCATGTCGTTGTGTCGTTGTGACCATGTTTGTATGTGAAGTTTGCGGGCTCATGGTGGGGTGCGCACGGGCGATAACTCAAAAAAAAAAAACGAGCTCCTTCGTATAGCGCTAACGTATAAGCTGATTAATCAAATACAACACTAGAAAACTATCGTGGGTACGATTTCTCGCTAAAACTTCAGCCTCAAAACACCTGCTAAAACATGAACCAAGCCAACCAAGCGCTTGCAAGCGCTTGCTATACTACAGCTTGGCTTGCTAAAAAAAAAGGGCATCGCAGCTTGGCTCGGCTCAGCTTGGTTTAACCAAGCCGTCGCAAGCAAGCGCTTGCAAGCGGCTTGCTTGTGGGCATGTCTGCTTAAGGATTTGTCTAGTATCTCAATATACCTCATTATTCGAGCTCCCTTGACATCTGCCAAGAAACCCCTCATACGCCCGCCTTAACACTAGGAGCTTTATATTGTTCCTACTTAAGGAAGGTCTTAACATAAGGTCTAAGGAAATTTATATAAGAGCTCTTATACTTAGTAGACTTAAAGGCACGCTTAAGTAGAGTATTACTCTTGTAGAGTTGTATCATAATAAAGTACTCCTAATGCTACGTTTAACAGTAGATTATACTATAAAACGCAGCTATACAAGAACCTAATAAGAGGCATTATAATATAGAAGAATATTAGAAGTTAGAGAATAAATTTTAGACTCTAGGGGCATAAGGGCAAGCTAGTATAAATAACAGCTAAACGTTAGGGGAAGACTAAAGGTATTGTAGCTATACTACACGAGATAAAGTAACTCTATAAACCTTAACACAATAGTATAGAAATATAAGGCTTTAAGTATAGTATATATATAGGAATAATAGTTTAAGGAATATAAATATAGGTAAATACGTTACTTCTTAAGGCGAAATATATATAGTTATAGATAGAAGCCAGACAACAGCAGGCCTCTAGGAATAGCTAGCTCCTTTAGGAGTAACGTAGGGCGGCACGGATTAACGTTCGTGCCGTGTCGGCTATTAGTGTATCTCACCACCTAACGCCCAGCCCCACCTAACGCCCGTTTTTTCCCCTTAGCCCCCCCCCTCTATCTTAATAACTACTTCTTCTATTATCTCTAAATTTTAGTATATATTATAAATAGCTATTAGAAATTACTTTATTTAATTTTTTTAAAAAAAAATTTAATATTAGTAGAAATATTAAACTTTAAAATATTTTAGTATTTTTTACTTATTTATAAATAACTATATAATAAAGCTTAATTAGAAGCTATAAATCTTAATATAGATTATCTATATATATAGTTAAAAGTTATAAATATTACTTATAATTAATACTAAATACTTAATTAGTTATTTAAAGCTAAACTTTCAATATAAAGCTCTCTAAAAATATCTTTAATATAATAGTTATTTTATATAATAATAAACCCTTTTCTAGTTTATATATATATATTATTACTAATATAAGTTATATTAAAGTCTACTTTCTTAATATTTAGTAAAATAAGTATATTATTATTATAAAGTAGTAATTTTCTATATAATTAGTAAAATCTTAAAATAAATTATATATTTTATAGTTATATTGTTTTTTTTCTATATTAGTACTATAATTATATATATAAATAGTAAAATTTATAAATTTAAAAGTAATACTATAATTTATATATTCTTTTAGAGAATTTACTAGAAATTTAATTAAAATAATGTAAGGCTGCGCTAACTACAGAGCCTCGAGCCGATTGTAGGGCTACGAGCTTACTATTCTACTCTAATAATCAATATCGTTGATTATTCGAACCTTTTTAGTTGTTTAGCGTAGTGGAGTAGAGCTACGTTCTAATAAATAATAGGATTATATATAGTATTTAAAGTTTTAGAATATATATAATAAATATAACTATTTATATATATAATTATAGTACTAATATAGAAAAAAAACAATATAACTATAAAATATATAATTTATTTTAAGATTTTACTAATTATATAGAAAATTACTACTTTATAATAATAATATACTTATTTTACTAAATATTAAGAAAGTAGACTTTAATATAACTTATATTAGTAATAATATATATATATAAACTAGAAAAGGGTTTATTATTATATAAAATAACTATTATATTAAAGATATTTTTAGAGAGCTTTATATTGAAAGTTTAGCTTTAAATAACTAATTAAGTATTTAGTATTAATTATAAGTAATATTTATAACTTTTAACTATATATATAGATAATCTATATTAAGATTTATAGCTTCTAATTAAGCTTTATTATATAGTTATTTATAAATAAGTAAAAAATACTAAAATATTTTAATTTTTAAAGTTTAATATTTCTACTAATATTAAACTTTTTTTTAAAAAAATTAAATAAAGTAATTTCTAATAGCTATTTATAATATATACTAAAATTTAGAGATAATAGAAGAAGTGGTTATTAAGATAGAGGGGGGGGGGCTAAGGGGGAAAAACGGGCGTTAGGTGGGGCCGGGCGTCAGGTGGTGAGATACACTAGCTAAGCCAGCCAACCGGGCATAGCTGCAGAGAAAACGCGGCTGAAACCGAGTAGGAATTCATCATCATCATCATCACTGAGAAGGCCTGGCAAATGGCGGGAGCGGCGCTGAACGCTTCTGATAAGGACTGATGTCAAGCCAACAAATTATTGAAGTAAATGGCGACTGCTTGAGCCACTCATGAGACGCTAGTGGTCTTTGTCTAGTAGCTAGGCCATATCTTGTCAGAGTAGAAGGTTGTAAAGGGTGCGAGTTTGACATCATATCCACCAAAGAATATCAAGATATTCGGGTATGGCAGATTTGAGCACTTCAGGCCTTTAAGTAATGAGACTAAATATGAGCTGTTTCCCAATTTAGAAATGTGTAGTCATTAAACTCTGTTTTTTCTAAGAGACTTGAAACATACGCCACGATAACGACACGTGGTGGGAGGCCTGCCCGGAGGCTGGTCACGGGTCACCCGGGGAAACACCCGTGACAGTTATGAACTGGCTCTACAGAATAACGTAGAGGGTTACAATGTTATTAAGTACCTTAAGGAGTATAGAAACTATCTTCGCTACTTAAGTATGCTCTTGCACGTGACAAAGGCTTGGGCTGCGCCCAAGCCCTTTACAATTTATATTTTTGCAATATCACATTTGGGTTTCGGGCGTTAGTAGTGAAAGCCGCCACTAGTCCTAATTAGGACATCGTACTAAGGATATGTGAACCTCAAGATTTAAAAAATACATCTTCTGAAATCAGCAAAAGCTCCTATATAATGGGACTGGGAATGTAGTACCACTAGACCACAAGCCCTGTTGATGGTGTTGTACTAATTATGCGGAAACCCAAAATTGTAAGAATATCATCTTCAGCAACAAAAACTTACTCAAATCAGTAGAGTATTCCAAAGGGATTCCACGGTTCATGCCATGCATAATTCAGACTAAGTAAAAAAAAGAATTCACAGTTCGAAATCACACCGCCCAGCCGGTAAAAGTCGGCTGGTAGTCAGTTTTCAATTAATAGGAACGTTACCCCCTATGATTGGATATATCGAAAGAAATGTTCGTATAGGCAAGAAGCTGTCACAATACCATACCTTTTGGTGAAGCGAAAAAGTTTGGAATGGCTTTCACGCTCACAAGTTCAGGGAGGCAACAACATACAGAAACGACACCGAGGCTAAGCTTCTGAATACTGACATGCGATAACTCTGTTTATTCTAGCGCTTACTTATATCTTGGGCCACTGAGACCTTATTCGTGATATTGACGACGTTGTCTAGAATGAACCATGTGATTTCTTTAGCATGATGCTAACGCAAATTCGTAGCTAAATCATCGCTACCTTTTGTAGAAGAATTTTAGATATTTCTAGCATGAGTGGTCTATCACAACAATCCTACTTATTGTCTACTAGCCACGCCTGCTAAACTAACTATACACTTTACCCGAGCAGACTCAATTTCTGGAGAGCCTTGATCACTGGTGCCTCTCTATTCTTCCCCACTTCCCGCAAACTATCCCAAAGGGTCGCATCACCTCCGGTCGGTCTGAGCGCCTCGATGTCTTGACTTCCAGCAGCCTGTGTAGATACAATCAGTCCGTCTGCCGTGGTGGCTGGGGAATACATCTCTTGAACTATAAGCCTACACCTCTCGATTAGGTCGTCAACCGAGGCTGTTACAGCACCTGCACGTTCCCTCATGCCGCGCTTGACCAGACCTTCAATTAGTCTTTGAATTTCATCCTGCATACTGTTGATGCGCTCAATGAGTCGCTCAATAGAATTGGTTAGGTACTCTTCTTCATACACAGTGCCTTTCTTGCCTCTCGCACGCTTTCGCTCCTCGCGGCGCTTATTTTTACTCGTCTTTCGTGTCGCTTGCGTGTTCACTGTGCCAGTTTGATTCGTGTACCGCGTCATGAAGGTGCCACCAGAGGTCGTGTCTGTTGGCGCCACGGAAATGTTGTCCGGTATGTTTGCACCGCCGTCTTCCATGCCTTCAAAGAATGCCAATGGATCTTCTGCTTTCTTGGTCCTTAGTTCTTGGAGTCGGGGTACTTGGGCTAGGAGTTGGCCTTTCATGTCCGCGAGGAACTCCGTCATGTCAGAGCTGCGTTCAATGAGAGAAGGATCAATGACATCGGTGATGAATTCGAACTGTTTTCTCAATGTTACGATACGTACGGCTTCCGCGAAGTGACATCCTTTGCAAAGCAGGCGCACAGCTGCGGCTGTATCAGAGAAGTAGTCCAGAGTGATTGTTGATGCTGCAAGATAGTCCTTAGACTCTGCAAGACTCTCTGCGAGGGAGGATGCAAGGGTCTCGAGCTCGCTTGGAGATACGTCTGCTAGAGTGGCAGAGGACAACGCCTCGCGCCAGAGGTTTACTGCACGATAGCATGGCCATGCAGAGGTATGGTCCCCTAGAAACTCGTAGGCCAGCGCGGCTTCTTTGTCTTTGTTGTTATTTTTGAGGTGATGCGCGTAGAGCCGCATGGTGCTCTTCAGATGCACAGGGTCATACTTGTACATATCCAATGCTTCTGAGTATAGTGCATGCTTCTCTACGTAGTCATCTACTTCGTTGAACGCCTGAAGCTCTTTGAGATGTAGAAGTGCTTTCGCCCGGCGTCCGAGCTGATCATCAATGCTGAACTGGCGACGTACAGTAGGTAAATCTTGAAGGGACTGTAGATGAGGCAAATACTCTCTCGGATCCTATATCAAGATTAGTTAGTCAAGGTCATAGAACTGGCCGAAAGTGACGCACTTTTTGGGACTGTTGAGCGATCAGTAGAGCCAGTTCTAAATTATATAGTCCAAGCGAGGTATCATATAGTTGATTAACATCTGCAAGAAAGCATATATGCTCAGCCGCTTTATCCACGAGCGGGTCGTGAGATTCTATTAAATCTATTAGCATTAATGGACATAAGTGGAGCCATAACTTTCACCTTGCAGTTTGCCAATCATCTCAAGACTAGTGTCAAGTGCTGGAGGTACTTTGCAAACATGAGAAGTAATGATAGTTTGTAAGTATTCCTCTTTGTACTGAGGCCGCTCTAGCACGGCAAGAAACGCATCGCAAATGTGATTGACCTTAGTAGCGATATTCTTTTGGGAGAGTCTAGACTTCGTCGCCAGTCCTTTAGCTTTAAGTGTCTCTTTGTACATCGTTTCTGATACATCTTCGTTTCTGAATTGGTCAGCCTATTCTCCCGTGAAAAAGAATACCATGCCTTACCGTAGTTGAGAAAGGAGTAAATCAATATGTTCGACTCGCTTGACCTGGGAGATGATCTTTTCGATACTCGCAAGAAATTTATCGGGGTCATGATCATGCAGAATGTTCATGTCAACCCGTTGGTTGCGGCAAGCAAGGAACGCTTGACCGTATTGCCCCGACTCGATACTTCGTCGAATTGCTGTAAGTACAAGCGCTCGTGGGTATACGGTTTCTAGATTACCACGTGGCATCTGTAGAACCACGGAATATGTTGTCGGCATCACGGTAACGATTTTAGCACCGCGTTCGATGCTTCGGCATCGCTCATCCTTCTGCGGCTCATCTAAAGGTACTTCTAGTTCTAAAATTTGTTAGATAATCATTGCTTATTAGGGGTAGTTTTTGTATTTACCATCGATGCAAACAAGGTGAACAAATTTGATCAAATGTTGAGTGGTTGTAAGAATGAGATGAGCAGGGGTAACTGCAAAAGACGTGCAATTACGAATTAGTATGTTTTCATTCGCGAAAAGTATACCGCTCCTAGTCAAGCCGAATGCCAATGTCTGAAAAGTTAGTTAAGTCCACAGTATTAAGCTCATTCACAACTTACTTGACCTTCAAGTGTGACGACTTTGACTTCTGGAGCAAACGAGGGGAATTTATGAATCAGCGATGTTGTCGGAGGCAGGTCTGTTGATACTTCGGTCGTTTTAATTTCATGTGTCGCTCCATTTTGGAATTGTGCATAGATTGCCTTGTACTCCACATCTGAAATAAGCGATGAAATACTTCCTGTCTCAACAATTGGCCCCTGGAGTACAAGCCCCGTGCCAACCGATCTCCATAGGCAGCTCTCATTTTCGTCCCAATTATCGGTCAAACAAAAGAGCTGCTCATCACCAACAAAAGCTACGTGGCGTGGGCAGTGAGCTTGGATGGCACCGCTCCGCCAGAGAAATTGGGGTTCCGGTAAGGGGCGCTCATTCATATTAAGAACGTATACTGTAACATCACTGTCCGATAGAACGGCTAACCGGTTGCCAGACGCTGAGATCGCGACATCAGTGGCATTGCGTTCGAGAGCCAGTGTGTGAAATGCCATAGGAGGGGGGACATTTGCCAGTCTCAGTGGTGTAAGCTTTAGCAACACTTACGATAGTCAGCATCTCCTTCAAAGGATTAACAAACCCAACTTACACCCATCTATTGATGCAACTAGTCCAAAATCATTTGGTCGAACGGTTGATCCCACAGCAGGTAAGGACGAACATTCAAGTATTTGCAGCGCGCCTATGGGGTTTTATCAGCCAAAGCAAGCACTCGTGCTGTGGTGCATACTTGATGTAGAAAGAGCTAGCATGAGTGGACGCTCTGAATGCCATGCACAAAAGATTGATTCAGGAGCAGGCTCGGGGAAAACAAGCTCTTGTTTGAGATAGTAGTGGTAGTTACCCATTGTCCAAAGTTGTACCTTATCCGGGTATGTTACGGCCAAAACATTGGAATCACTACTCCAATCCAGCTTCAAACAAGTTGATGATTCTTTCATTTCCTCTTGAGTGAAGCGTAGGTCGAACTGGCCATGCCGGAGGCCATTTCTTTCAAAGAATACGACTTCGATCTTGTTACTCGACCGGCGAATACCTGCAATCAAGTTCCCGGATGGACGCCAGCTTAGAGCTCCTTCGAGGCCGTCGACAGGCTCACTGACGCTGTCTAAATGGCCTTCTCTAGAGTATACTCGGATCATGCGCCGTCGTTCTTCCTCGATCTTATTAACTGTAAAGTACATTCCATCGCCTCGCCAGCTGATAGTTACGGAGTGATCATCCAACATGCTCAAAATTCCTTCATCGACAGTCTCTGGTACGGTTGGATCCTGTAAAGCTCTTGCCCTTTTGCCTTTGAATTGTGTCTCTTTCTTTCCCCATCCTACCGAAACATGGTTTGAAACTCTTATATCATCAACAGCCAATGTTATACTCGCCATGTTTTCGATGTCGCGACTCATCAACAGGAGGGTGTCTGCTAGGGTAGTGATGGCAAGCAGCTCCTCATCTGGAGACCAAGCAGCAGCCGCAATCCCAGCATCTACTGATCCAACAATTTCGACCAACTCTTCATTTTGTTGTGGTTGTTCTCGAACCAGAATAATGTCCCCTCCAGCAAGAATTAAACATGATGTGGAAGTGTCCGAGAAGTAGTGGAGGCTTAGTATGGAGTCGTGTTCAAGTGAGGGTAGTGGACATGGCGCATCCCAGGAAGCAATACGTTCGAGTCTTTCTTCCGAGCCGTTACGCGTGTAGTGCAGTCTCTTCAATTCAATAGATGCACGTGATGTGGATGGTCCAAATGCGCATATCAAAGCGTTTGCAGCAGCATCCCAGGCTGTAGCTGTGAGGGGCAGCGCGTCGTCCTCACCCGAGAATCGCAGTAACGATCTCCCAACGATCTTGAGGTTGCGCATTAGTGTTGCAAATTATTCGAAGCATGTGGTGTTGTTTTGCTTTGAAATATGCAAAATCTTTGTGGTCGAAAATCAAAGATTCGCGCCAAGCTTTCGCAGCGTCATCTTGAGAAGGCTCACAAGATAAGTATGACTTTACGACAGCTTAAATATTTACAAGATATGACACTCAAGTTTAACAGCCACCGGGCCTCATGAATACCATCTGCTACACCTACTAAATTATCACTTGGCCAAGGCACGAGACGGTGGGGCATATAGAGGTCAAGTATTGCATTGATCAAAGTGCCTATCCGAAGCGATAACAAGGAGAGAGAATGAAACTGATGCTACCAGGCCTAGCATAGCCGCCCGTGGGCCTTCCACTTATTCTACAAATTCCGCATTGCCATGGTGTGCCATCAGCGTGCCGAAGACTTGATAAAACACGCCTAAGGTTTGTTCTTCTTTGTCTGCCAAACTTTATCATCGCCAAAATCAGTACATGTTCACAACAGAGTAGAATCACGTTTGGAATCTCACCGGCTAGGAGAAATGGAAGGGAGAACCCGGTAGCTGCTGCTGTTAGCTTCACTCCAACAATTGGTGACACCAAAGCTTACCCATGAACCCCCAGTACTTGAAGGCAAAGCCCTTCTTCAGCGGGTCAAAGGGCAAATTGCTACGTGGGCCTTCGGGGTAATGGTATGGGCTGGAGAACTGCGCGCGAGTTGACTGGAAGCCACGGCGGGCAACGAGCGAGGGGGCCGAAGCGGCACGGAAGGTAGAACGGGCGAGCATCTTGTATCGTCAGCAAGGAGGCTTGCAATTGGTGTTGAGGCGAGTGTACTTTTGGTGTGCGAGTAGAGTAGAGAGTGGTATGATGTGATGTCTGAAGGTCATCGATTCCACCTTGGTATCAGATCGGACCACCCGCTACAATGCCAAGGAACTGGGATGCTGACGCATTGACCACTTGATTTTTCAATGCGCATATTCTTACCTGTTTTCCCTACTCACATTTTCACCCTCGTCGACACCGCCGCCTGCCAGCCTCAATTATGAATTGAGCGTACTTTTAATTCTGCAGTGTTGATAAGACTACAACTCACCATGGATGACCTTTTCGACGTCTTCGAAGGCGACGCGCAACAGCGTGTGGCGCCCAAAAAGAGCAAGAAGCGCCAGGCAAACGGTTACGTCAAATCGCCTGTTGAAGATGCCATCATGACGGACATTCCTGCTGAGGTGGCAGAGCCCATGAATGATAACCAAACCGAGCAGGTCCTCAAGAGGCAACGTCGCGACGAAGAAGCTGAGCCTATTGTAACGGACGATTTTGAGACAGAACAGTCGCGCGAAGTCGCCGCCGCAGCTGGACTACAGGCGCAGCAAGATGGGAAAGCTGTGGTGCTCTCGCATCAAGTGCGCCATCAGGTTTCACTCCCTCTCGACTACGACTACGTCCCCATATCCGAGCACAAGCCGCCCGAAGAGCCCGCTCGCACTTGGTCTTTTACCCTTGATCCTTTCCAGCAGGTCTCAATCGCCTCTATACAACGGAATGAAAGTGTTCTAGTATCTGCACATACTTCGGCCGGGAAAACTGTCGTGGCAGAGTACGCAATCGCGCAATGTCTCAAGAACAACCAAAGGGTCATATACACTAGCCCTATCAAGGCTCTGAGCAACCAAAAATACCGAGAGTTCATGGCTGAGTTTGGCGACGTGGGCCTCATGACAGGCGACGTTACCATCAACCCCACGGCAACATGTCTGGTCATGACCACCGAGGTATGCACAAGAAGAGCCGGTAGTTGATATACCCTGACATATACAGATTTTACGGTCCATGCTGTACAGAGGTTCCGAAATCATGCGCGAAGTCGCCTGGGTTGTCTTTGACGAGGTGCACTACTTACGAGATAAATCAAGAGGTGTTGTTTGGGAAGAGACCATTATTCTCTTGCCTGATAAGGTCCGCTACGTTTTCCTCTCTGCTACCATTCCGAATGCTATGCAGTTTGCCGAGTGGATTACCAAGACTCACAGCCAGCCATGCCACGTCGTATATACTGATTTCCGACCAACACCCCTGCAACACTACTTCTTTCCAGAAGGCGCAGATGGAATTCATCTAGTGGTCGATGAAAAGGGGGTATTCCGAGAAGAAAATTTCCAAAAAGCCATGTCCTCGATTGCCGACAAGGCTGGTACCACCGCCGATGATTCCATGGCGAAACGCAAGGGCAAAGGCAAGGACAAGAGGACTAACAAAGGTGGCAATAAAGACCAGTCGGATATTTACAAGATTGTCAAGATGATTATGATTAAAAACTACAACCCTGTTATTGTATTCAGCTTTAGCAAGCGGGAGTGCGAGAACTACGCCTTGTCCATGAGCCAGTTGGCCTTCAACGATGATTCGGAGAAGGCCATGGTAGCAAAGGTCTTTAACAGTGCCATCGAGATGTTATCGGAGGAAGACCGCTCTCTCCCTCAAATTCAGCATATTCTTCCCCTGTTGCGCAGAGGCATTGGTGTCCATCACTCTGGATTGCTGCCAATTCTTAAGGAGACGATCGAGATTCTCTTCCAAGAAGGCCTCATCAAGGTGCTCTTTGCAACGGAGACCTTCTCAATTGGTCTAAATATGCCGGCAAAAACGGTAGTATTTACCAGTGTTCGCAAATTCGATGGGGTTACGCAGCGATGGGTCACCCCGTCAGAATTCATTCAAATGTCTGGTAGGGCCGGTCGGCGTGGTCTTGATGATCGTGGAATTGTTATTATGATGATCAATGAGCAGATGGATCCTACAGTGGCGAAGGAGATCGTGCGTGGAAAGCAAGACAACCTGAACTCTGCTTTCCATCTTGGATACAACATGGTCTTAAATCTGATGCGAGTTGAGGGGATATCTCCGGAATTTATGCTTGAAAGGTGTTTCTTCCAATTTCAGAATACTGCTGGTGTTTCGAACCTAGAGAAGCGTAAGTAAGCTCTTTTTCCTTCTTTGTGACTATGCTGACTTGAAACAGAACTACAGGAATTTGAAAACGAGCGGTCAAATACTGTTATTACGGATGAGGCTACTGTGAAGGATTATTATACGCTAAGACAGCAGCTTGATGCGCACACTAAGGATATGCGCGATGTGATCATGCATCCCAACTTTTGCATGCCATTTTTGCAGAATGGCCGCCTGGTCAAAGTAAAATTCAATGGCTATGACTTCGGCTGGGGCGCAGTGACACAGGCTATCCCGCGAAAAGCGAATAGAGGCGAGGTCTTCGAGCCACAGGAGTCGTACATAGTCGAAGTCCTACTTGTGATTGCTAGCGATACACGATTCATGCATCAAGTAAGCGACGGAATACCGGCTGGTATGCGACCACCCCCACTGGGCGATAAAGGCAAAATGGAGATCGTGCCTATACTGTTGAACACAATTGAGGCGATTGGTCACCTTCGGATATTCTTACCAGTCGAACTGAAAACACAAGAACAGAAGAATAACATGCGTAAAACATTGGACGAGGTGCAGAGGCGCTTCCCTGACGGCATCGCCATTTTGGACCCCATCGAGGATATGAAAATTAAAGACGACAGCTTCAAGCGCCTTCTGAGGGTAAGGGTACATTAATAACTAAATAATATTGGCTAATCGTTGCAGAAAATTGAAGTGCTCGAATCTCGCTTGCTTTCCAACCCTCTCCACAACTCGTCGAGACTGCCGGAGCTGTATGTCCACTATGCGAATAAGATGGCGCTTGGGGAAAAGATCAAGAACATTAAGAAGGACATTGCGGATGCACTATCGGTGATCCAAATGGATGAGTTAAAGAGTAGGAAGCGAGTTCTACGCCGACTTGGTTTCATTGATGATGCCGACGTTGTCCAGCTCAAGGCCCGTGTTGCTTGCGAAATCAGCACTGGCGACGAGCTTGTGCTCAGCGAGCTACTCTTCAATCGTTTCTTCAACGAGCTAACACCAGAACAGTGCGCTGCATGCTTGAGCTGCTTCATCTTTGAAGAGAAGAGCAAGGATGCGCAGGCGCTCAAAGAAGAACTTGCCAAGCCATATCGCGAAATCCTGCAACAAGCAAGAGTGATAGTGAAGATGTCCCAGGAAAGCAAACTGACTTTCAACGAAGACGAATACCTTCAATCGTTCAAATTCGAGCTTATGGAAGTTGTCTATGCATGGACCAAGGGCGCAACTTTTGCGCAGATCTGGTCAGTTTGTAGACTGAAATGAGGTATACTTTAGCTAACAGCACGCCAGTAAAATGACCGATGTGTACGAAGGTAGTCTGATCCGATTGTTTAGACGATTAGAAGAGCTGCTCCGCCAAATTGCCCAAGCCGCCAAAGTCATGGGTAGCGAGGAGCTTGAGCAAAAGTTCACTGCCGCCCTAGACCTTGTCCGAAGGGATTTAGTCGCAGCGCAGTCCTTATACCTCTAGTTTCATAGGAGCTGAGCTTTCATGTACAAAAGTTTTTGCTCAGGTTGATTAGTTGGTAACATTTTTGTGCCGACGCATGGCAAGATGGGTAGGTATGGTGGCACTTGTACTTGCACGGCGCTGGTCCCCTTTATGCGGTGGCTCGATTGAAAGCGCATACGCCACTCTGACATAGCAATATCTCAGGCACGGTGAATGCGTGTGCTGGATAGAATTTACTAGATCTGAAACTGCGGGCTTCGGCAGTGCAGTTGATGATCCCCCAGAGACAACAAATGCTCTGTATAGTAGTGATGTAGTGTAATGTAATGTAGACTAGTGGTGCTAGACTAGACAAATACCTAGGTTACCCGTGTAGTCAAAATCGGTAAGTTGCTATGACGATGCATGAAAAACTTGGGCAGCCTTGCTAGTGGTGGACGTGCCTGACAGTGCACGGATCGCTTGTTGCCGTACTGCCATGCCCTGTACCCAGAAACTCGGGCTCGGCACTGGCTGGTGTGGTCTCCTCTGCGCTGCTTTCTCCACGACACAACAACATTAAGCAGCACCAGCACCAGCACTCTCAACTTCAACTGCCACACCACCCCGTCTATCGGATTGCCGAATTTGTTATCCCACACACCGGAGCTGTTGCGTCGGCAGTGCTGCGTTTGGTTTACGGGGCATTTCAAGCATGAACGCTATCCACACATCATTCACACCCCCTCCGCACCTCTTCCCTAACCGCCTTTCTCCCACTAGGAACAGTATGTCAAACAACCACTAGCAGCATTGCATCTATATTGCGGCCACTCACAAACACTCTACAGGCTACTCGCCATCCTCAGCTATGTCAGGTCGCAAACGTAAAGCGGAAGACGATGGCGGAAGCAGCGACGACCGCATGAGCGCATCGCCATCGATATCTGCTGCCGAGCTGCCACGACAGGCACCCCGCCACATGAAGCGTATGCGAACAAATATCTCTGGACGCCCATTGCCGCTGCCACGCCTCCTTGAGACACTGAGTGCCGATGAAATGCGGAACCTGTTGCAGTCCATTTGCCAGCGCCACCCAGACATCGGAAATGAAGTTGTATCAACAGCACCCCGACCAAGCATACAGTCAACATTGGACGTCTTGTCAAAATATGAGGCCACCTTCCAGGCTGCCTTTCCGTTTGGTGGCCGCTCTTCATCAGACTACGCCTACAACCGCGTACGCCAACAGCTCATCGAATTATTGGATTCACTAAAGGACTTCACGCCCCACTTTCTCCCGCCACATGAGCAGCAGCCCGCCACATCGCTCGCTTTCCTCGATGGCGCTACTGACATCATCCATCGCCTCCCTAATTGGGACACTTATCAGCACAACCGGCACAAGGAGGAGGCCTACGAAGAGATGGCAAAGGCATGGGCCATAGTTATTCGAGAAGCAGCAAAACGGGCTGGCGGAATACAGTTGCAGTATGGGGGATGGGATGAGAAGATCGCCAAACACAATGATGTCTCAGGTGGGAAAATGCAGGAAGCAGTCAATGAGTTGCGTGGGGGGCTCGGCTGGATGGGCTCCGAGACTCCAGCGCCAGCTACTAGCGGGCCTGAAGGCTCCATGTCTATTCGACAGCAACTACTCAGCGGCAACTATGGTATGGGCGCATCCCCTAGCATCGGTGCCTGGTAGCTCCTACATTGGCTCCTATCCCTCAACCAACAATCAACTCTTCCCATATTCACGGCCACGATCCAAGCGCAACACCATTACCATCGCATGGAGGCAACCTTCGACACGACCAACGACCTGCATAGCGTTTCTTTATGCACCACTCATATGAACAGCATTTTGGCGTTTTTCGAGACTCAGCTTCATTTCCAAAGATTACACCTTGTCTTGTCTCTCTTTCAATCGGCGTAATGTTTTACCTGTTTATTATTTTCCCCACACGTAACCGGTGCGAGTCACCACATAGCGAGTCTCTTTTTCATTCGTGTGCTGCGCCCTCGATGGAATACCAGGTTTATGCAGATGGGGGACGTGGTTTTGCTATTTTTGTTTGGCTGTGAGGGGAGCGGAATATGTGAGTGGGGTTATGCATGCGGGAGTTATGGTAGACCTCGGATTTGGCAAATGGAAATGGTATGCTTTCTGATTGATGACTGATATTTATTTGTGTTGTGGGCTATTCAGGGTAGAGTGATTGTGATGAACATAACTACTCGATTAGGTCCAGCCTTCGACTTTGTCCTCCTCAGCTCTACACCCACCCCAGGTTGCTTCAGTTCATGATGATTGAGTCCACTACACTCCGGTCACATATTCCGCATGATTTCACTTCACCAGCGATCAAAATTTCTATTCTCACCCCTCAGGTTCAATATATTTGCCCAACGCAACTATACTACTGTATTCAGCCTTGTTGCCTGACCATGGCTGTGATAGAGGCCAATATGGAAGCTGAGATCAAGGCCGGGATCCTTGCAGGCGGAATCACACTACGAGTACGAAAACAATTATGAAGAGATTGAAATCGGCACAATAACCAAATATGTTGAGGCTAAGACAAATACGAACTTCGTCATCTACTCTGAGTTCAGCAATTAGTCGCAATATGATTTGCGTAAATACATGTTGCTGGTTGAAGAAAAACTACCAATAAGTCTGTGAAATTGAACTAATTCTGTAATGGCTTCAATGAGTGTACTGCAATGAATCTACTGTACTACGGATAGCACAAGGTGGCCGGAGCGTGGTGATGAATGGAATCTGTCTGACTTTTCCTTTTCGAATCTACGGATGAGTATGAGGAAACAGTCATATACACCAGCGTTAATAATTATAGATGATTCAGCGTTTCAATCAACCCACGATAGACTTATCGAAGACATAGACAATATGGGCCAGGTTACACTTGAACACCTATTCAGTAAGAGCCTCAAGCCGTATGTAGGGATTAGTCGGGAGGAGTCAAAGGCTAGGCTTGACGAAGTCTCTGAGACGGCCCTGAAAGTCAAGAGTTTTCCTCTTCAGTTAATGTATGTATATTACTAACAGCTCGTACAAAAGCACTGCAATCCCTATTAATCATATCACGACACCCCTAGCCCGGTGCCTCTTGAAGAGAGAGATGTAGACAATCCGTGACCACAAGCGTCACATAGCTACTGACCCTAATAATAGTGGCAATGATAGTGAGGTAACTTTTGTTTTCGCAAAATGTATCCGACACCTAGTCACTATCGATAAGAGTGAGACGGAGACAATTAACTTGACATGACTTGCTTAAACACGGTTTCACTAAGATATCAATGACGTTGAAGAGGTACATTCATCAATCTATCAAAAACGCATTTTCAGCCACAATCTTCTTTAGTCCGCAACCACATTTTTAAACCTAAAATCAGGGTGCTAGGAAATTGAGACGCTATTGCGCTATTCCGCTTTTTCGCTTGTTACAATCAACATACCTAAGGGTACCAGGTAAATCCTAGGCCAATTAGTGTGCTGCTATAGGAAGACCTTGAAGCAAAAATGCGCCTGCATTTACGAGCGCTAGTTTAATCTTGTCATTTCTACAGCTTGTATAGCTTCCGTCTTTTCCCCTGTGAATCATCCCAGTTAGGCCCTTATACCCCCGATATCTGACTTCTTGGCGAACACTTAACCTAGGCGTCGGCGTAACGAGCCACTCGGCGTAACGAGCCACTTTTTACTAGGAAAATTAAAGAAAACTAATAACTTTAGAGTCTTATATCTTTATAACTATAAGATATTTTAAAATACTTCTTTAATATTTAATATTTCTAAAGCTAATCTATAGAACTTAAGAAGATAATTTTTTTAAATTTATTATAAAAAATAAAAAATTCTAAAAATTCTAAAAATTTAGTTACTTAGAATTCTTAGAAAAATAAATTTAGTATAGTAATATATATACTAGGAGTATTTTTTATACTCTAAAAGTACTATTTAAGAATATAGATTATCTTTTTATTTTTTTATTTAAAATTATTTCTTTATAAATTATAAAGATAATCTATATTCTTAAATAGTACTTTTAGAGTATAAAAAATACTCCTAGTATATATATTACTATACTAAATTTATTTTTCTAAGAATTCTAAGTAACTAAATTTTTAGAATTTTTAGAATTTTTTATATTTTATAATAAATTTAAAAAAATTATCTTCTTAAGTTCTATAGATTAGCTTTAGAAATATTAAATATTAAAGAAGTATTTTAAAATATCTTATAGTTATAAAGATATAAGACTCTAAAGTTATTAGTTTTCTTTAATTTTCCTAGTAAAAAGTAGCTTATTATACTAAGTAGCTCTATTAAGAGTCTACTAAGATACTATAGTATATTAATAGAGTAAAGTTAGTTCTTAAAGATAAAGTAAAGTAAGAGGGATTTAGTCTTACTTAGTTATAATAGAGTATAGAAGTAATAACTTAAATTACTATACTATTATTAAGTTAAATATACTAAGCTATAAGGGCTTATAGTCTATATTATATATATACTAGTTAGCTATATTAATCTCTTTAATTCTTTAATCTCTAGAGATTAAAGAGATTAAGAGATTAGTTATACTCTTTTACTCTCTTAATATAAGAGAGAGTAGGAGATTATATTATATAATATAATCTCTTATATTCGCGCTTAGTAAGAGATTACTATAGGGTAGAGTAGGTATAGTTACCTTATTAGATTATAATACTATCCCTCCTCTTTCTAGGTTTTTATCCTAAAACCTTTTCTACTATACCTAAGATTCCTTCTAATAGTAAAGTTTATTATATAAATCTTACTACCTTTATTAATTCTTTTAAAGATATTATACTAGTTACTTATTTTAATTATTACGCTATAAATCTTATTTATAGGGTATATACTTATTTAGGTTATTATAATAACTATAATTATTTAAACTTAAAATCCTATAATATCTAGATTTTTAAAAATAAATAGGAGGTTTTACGTTCTAAAAAAGAGTATCTCTAAAATTATTTAGAAGAGGTAGAGTATAAGACTCTTATATTATAGTAGGCGCTATATACTAATATAGAGAAAGCTACTAAAGTAATCTCTATAGAGGAAGCTACTATTATTCGCCTAGAGGAGTAAGAGGCTATAGTAACTATAGCTAAGGAGCTTACTCTTTCGCCTTTTATATAGAGTATAATATCTAGTCTAGGAGATAATATCTAGAATACTAGCGTTCCTAGTTATCTTAGTAAGGCCTTAATCTTAGGCGAGGCGCCTTTAGAGGTTACTTCTTACTAAGGGTTTTAGTATATAAGTATATTTTTCTTTTTTCTATATTTATTTATTAATATATCCTTTAGTTAGATATAATTAGTTATCTATCTTCGTATAAGAGTATAGGTTATACTTCTTTCTTATTTTATTAAGTAGTTATTTATAGTTCTATAGGTTAGCTTCTAGTTCCTATATATTTTCTAATTCTAGATAGCCTTTCTATTTAATTAACTATTCTTAATAGAAGTTCCTATCTTAAAATTCTTCTTATCCTATCTCTTAGTATCTATAGAGATCTTTAACTTTAAATTTATTATCTTCTTTAATTTTATAGTAGAAGTTTTACTATATTAGTATTTCTTAGTTAGTAGGTTCGAGTTTACTTATATAGAACCTAGGGTAGATTTTTATATCTTCTAGAAGTTCTAAAGTATAGTTAACTAGTCTATTTTATTCCTTAATTAAAAATAGTCTAACCTTAATATTATTAAGTTCTTTACTTAGTTATTTTATATATAGATTCTTTATATATAAATATACTTTATCCCCCTCTTTTAGCTAAGGTACTATTTTTTATTTCTTATTAGCGTATCTAATACTATTTTCTTATACTCTAAGTATCTTATCTTATATTTCTTTATATACTTTCTTAAGTTTATCTATAGTTACTATTACTACTTATACCTTTAGTCCTAATAGTATTCTTTTAAATAGGTTTAGATATCTTCTATAATTTATAAAGTATAGGTTCGCTTCCTCTATAGTATTTACTATAGTAAGTAGTACTTCCTCTATAGTATTCGCGTGCGGTAAGTAGGTAAGAGAGGCTTCTTCTATAGTATTCGCGTGCGGTAAGTAGGGAGGGGATAGTAGTATAAAATAGATATAATAATAAGAAAGGATAATTAGTATTTAAGCGTTATTCTATATATAATAAGGGAGAAGGGCTATATATAGGGGGAGTAACGTATAGGCCTATTAGCCCTATATATTCTCTCCTAAACGTTTACGCGTTATACGTAATATAGCTTATTTATATATAGATACTAGTAACTTTTCTCTTTTTATATAAGTTACCTATAATCTCGTATATAATATTACTATTTAATTACTTCGCTCTTACTATTTATCTATTATACGTTATCCTTTCTTTTCTAGTAGGTTAGCTATACGTTTACTATTAATACGTATAGTCTTAACTACCTCTTCTTATATATTATTCTTATAAATTAAAATAAGTAAGTTAAGTTAGCCTCTATATAAGGGCCTTAACTTTAATATTTAGTATATTACTTATAATTAATTTCTATAGTACTGAATTTAGAGTCTTCTTTATATATACGTTAGCTAGATTATCTTATCTATTAATCTATTATACTTCTAAGATCTCTTAATTCTTATATAATTCTCTTAGAGATATAATATTAATTATTAGCCGCTTCTTATTTATTATACTAAGCTTAATAAGGTAGTTATATAGTAATTTTAAGTCTAAGTAGACTATAACTAGTATTCTTAGTAAGTTTATTATTTATATAATTTAGTAGAGTATTATACTTAATATAATCGCGTTATTAAAGCTACTAACTATACTATATAGCTTACTAGTAAGAATACTTTAGGTTACCCTCTTATACTTAATTAAGTTCTAGTATATAATATTACTATAGATCTAGAAGTCGTATCTATTACCTATATATTCTTTAGTAGCGAGAATAATTATAAATCTAAGCTAAGAGCTAAGATCCTTATTATTAGTAAATAATCTATCTATAAAGATAAAAAGCTTTATCTATTTAAGTTAGAGAGGTATAAAGTTTAGGCCTCTATCTAGATTATCTATCTACTATTAGACTTATACATTAAGATTTTTAATATCCTAAGTATTTAGCTCTATTATTTATATAGTAATTAAGAGATTAAAAGCTACTTCTAGTTAGTAGACTAAAGTAATATATACTCCTCTTACTTATTACTTAATATATCTTTATATAGTATCTTTACTATCTAGGTTAATTATATAGAGGTATTTTATCTATCCTTTCTATATAAGTTAGATTATCTTACTATCTAGTTTAATCCTTCTACTATTAAACTTAAGTAGTTATCTAGGAGATAATATACTCTTTAGTTTTATATAAAAATTAACTTTATTAAGTTCCTCCTACTCTTACTATATAAAGTCTACTATAATAATACTAACTATATTATTAGTTTATAAATTAGTAATTCTAAAAGTTTTTAATCCTTTATATATAATTAGTAAATATAGATCGTACGAGGATATCTTTATCCTAAGCTTATCCTTATAGTAGTTATAGTATATCTTAAACTAGTATAAGCCTAATTCTATAGCGCTATATAATAGTTATATAATCTATAGAATTATATCTAGGGGGAAGAAGGACTTAAGCTCCTTTAGTAGTCTAGTATATAGTATGCGTACGAGCTTATCTATTACCTATACGTATACTTATATAATATCTTAGAGTTTATAGTATATATCGTACGTAGCGATTAGTAATACTCTAACTATAAGTAGTAATTATTAGCTTATTCTTTAGATTATAGGAGATTATATAAAGATCTCCTCTTTACCTATATCTAAGTATCCTACTAGTATAAGCCTAGATTTCTTATATAGTTATATTATCTTCTCTTTAACTTCTTATATAAGTCTAAGGTTAAAGATTTATCTACTATATTTATATAGGTTAAACTTTAGGATTTTAAATATTCCCTTCTAGAGTAGTATCTCTATCTCTATATAGTCTAATGCCTCGAATAGTACGCTAAGTATTATAATAATACCTTTACTATAGAGTTAGATAGCTAGTATATAGTTATCCTTCTCCTTCTAAGTTAAGAATAACTATATAATATATTATATAGCTTATCTTTTTAGGTTTTATCTTTATATTACTTCTATTTCTTATATAATACGTAGGTTATCCTCTTTATTATTATTATTTTAAGGTTATAGAATCTTTCTTAGTTAGCCTTACTTTTATATAACTAGAGCTTTAGTTAGTATAGTACTCTTCTTAATCTAGTCCTTTTATATAATTTAAGTATCTTTATAGGTAATTTCTTTTCTTAGTTATCCCTATCTTCGTACGATAGAAGTCTTAATAACTACTTACTCTAGCTTATTAGGATCTATTACTTATCCTTAGTCCTATCTTTTATATATATCCTCTATATAGAAGTATAGCTTTACTTATATATATCTAAAAGTTATAGGTCTATTTTCTATCTTAATTACTATATTATACCCTATATATAGCTCTTACTATATAAGTCCTAGTCTAATATTATATAGATAGTACGTACTTATATAGTCTTCTAAGATATTAGGGAAGATACTTAGGTATTATACCTCCTAAATCTCTAACTAACTATATAGGTCTATAAAGGTCCTTACTTTATTAGTAAGGATATTATATAGTCGACCTAAGTAGTTATTCTCCCTTCTCTATACCTTCTAGAATTATACAATCTTCTTAGGGGGTAGTTATCCTATAGAATATTCTACTAGATAAACGTACGGTTCTTACTAATTTAGTAGTAGTACTAATCTATATAGTTACTATATATTTACTAGGTAGAGTATACTAAAGTAATCTAGGAGAAGGTCTAGGGTCTATCCTAGCGCTAGTATTATATAGAATACTAGTAGGTTTTATCGCGTAGGTTATAGTATATAGAGGTATTAGTATTATATATAACTTATCTATTGTACATCCTCCTATACGTATACTACTAGGGTCTAGATTTAGTATCTTACCCCTAAATTTCGCGTATTATATAGTACCCTTAGTATTAGTAGTAGCGCTTTTAGTAGTATAAAAATAGTCTATATATTACCTACCCCTAGGGTATTATTAGTTATAGAGTAGGTAACTACTATCTCTATCTAATTTAGTTCTTCGTGTAGAGATAGTAGTTTATCTACTTATACCTAGGGTCCTTCGTATAGGTCCTCATTTTCTCTTGATATAAGAACTATTAGTGTTATTTCTATTGTGCGGATTAGAAGTGTTTAGTATAGGCTAGGGAGGGGCTGTAGTAGTTCGTCCTCTTGTCCCTATACTAGCTCGTATAGCTTAACTCCTTGTATTTAGCTTCTTCGGCTTTATATAGGATGTTGTAGTCCTTAAGGAGGGTAAGGAGGTGTCCTTAGAGTATAGCGTTGACCTTTATAAAGTTATTAGCTATCTAATCCTAAAATATCTCTATATACGATAAATAGAAGTCTTTGTTATTATATCCTACTAATATAAGTTCTATAATTACTCGTACGATATATCTATTAAGGTTAGTATATACTACTATAACTAAGGTCTAGCTTATAGTCCTAGTTATCTATATTTATATAATATTTTACTAGAATTAAGGCTAGTACGCCTATAATTTATACGATCTTATTATTGAATAGGATTTCGAGGTCGTCTACCTCTTCTTCTATACGTAATAGTAATACTAGGTTAGCTACTATTAGTATTAGTTCGTCTTATCTTAGTACTATAAGCTTATTAGTTAAGGGGAAGCTTCGTATAGCTTCTCTTCTATACGGGTATTACTATTAGTATAATTATATAGCGAAGTTATTAATATCGTATACTCGAGTAAGTATACGAAATAGTTTACTAACCTACTATATTTAGAGGGCTCTATTCTTAACCTTACTAATTTATAAATAAAGTTAATTACTACTAATTAGTATAGGTTCGCTTCCTCTATAGTATTCACTATAGTAAGTAGTACTTCCTCTATAGTATTCGCGTGCGGTAAGTAGGTAAGAGAGGCTTCCTCTATAGTATTCGCGTGTAGTAAGTAGGGAGGGGACGCGGTACGAAATAGATATAATAATAGGAAAGGATAATTAGTATTCAAGCGTTATTCTATATACGATAAGAGAGAAGGGCTATATATAGGAGGAGTAACGCACAGGCCTATTAGCCCTATACGTTCTCTCCTAAACGTTTACGCGTTGCACGTAATATAGCTTATTTTATATACAGATAATCGCGAGTAATTCCTTATTATATATTATATTATTCTTCTAGTCCTAAGAACTTTCTAGATAGTAGGCTATTAGGTACTATTTCCCTTCGCGTTCTTATAGTACTACTACGCTATATATAAGGTCTAATATATTAGTCTTAAATCTTAATACTTCTCCTCTATAGAATATACTAATATAGGTAGTATTATATAAACTATCTTAAGTTTATTAAATACTTCCTAGTATTCTTTTATCTATAACTAAGTATATCTTTCCTTATTAGGTATATAAGTA
The DNA here is from genome assembly GCA_021365335.1 of Phaeosphaeriaceae sp. PMI808. Lineage (NCBI taxonomy): Eukaryota > Fungi > Ascomycota > Dothideomycetes > Pleosporales > Phaeosphaeriaceae > Phaeosphaeriaceae sp. PMI808. Next base: position 53,850 of record JAJTIZ010000207.1, read on the forward strand.
GTAAGGCTTTTCCTAAAAAGTTCCTTATAAAGTATCTATTAAAGTTAATAATCCTAAGAATAACTATATCTCTTTAATATTCCTTAGTTCTTTTTATACTTTTACTACTTTAATCTTTTCTTTTCTTATTTTTACTCCTTTAGTACTAATTATATATCTAAGAAATTTAACTTCTATCTTATACTATTTATATTTCTCTAGTTTTAGCTTTAGGTTATACTAGTCTAAGCTTCTTAATACTATTTTAATATATTATTATATTCTTCTATAAACTATAAGTAATTAATATATTATCTAAATATACTATAACGTATTCGTCTAGGTATTCCTAAGTATATTATTAATTAATACTTAGAATATAGCTAGTACGTTAGTTAGCCTAAATAGTATAACTATATACTTATAATAGCTATAGTATATTCTAAACGCTATTTTCTATTCTTTACCTTCTTTATTCTAATTAGGTAGTAACTATCCTATAGGTCTAGCTTCGT
>JAJTIZ010000208.1:0-53914 GCA_021365335.1 Phaeosphaeriaceae sp. PMI808
ATATATATAAGTTAGGTTATTAGTAGTAGAACTATCTAGTTATCTTACCTATAGTTTAAGTATATATATAGTATTATAAGAGGTAACGAGTAGGAACGTTAGAGCTTACTTTAGAAGCTTAATTAATATACTATATATAGTACTTAGGTGTAATACAAGACGTTATATAACGAGAGGAAGTTAAATAATAGTTTAGGTTAGAAGATATATATTAGGGGTATAGCTCGTGCGCTTAGCATAAGGCCTCTACGTCGTACCTATACTCTAGAGGCTCTCTAAGCTCTCCTTAGGCTCTCTAGACTAGTAGCTTAGGTAGGTAGTACTAGTATTATAGGAACTATAGTAGTTACTATAATAGTACCCCCTCTTATTCTTAAGCTCCTGCGAGGGTCGTTCGTATAGTAATTATCGCTACTAGCGCTAGTTTTATATTATATTAGGTCGATTTAGGTTAGGTTAGTAGCTCTAATCTATTAGGGTACCGCTAGTAGAAACGAGTTATAGCTTTATTATCTCTTAGCTCTATAGTAGGCTCCTAGGATAGGTTATTATAACCTATCTATTTTACATAGTATTTATATTATTTCTTTCTCTTATTATAGTAGAGTCCTTTAATATTCTTAATAAAGTATTTAAGTTTATTATCTACTATTACTAGTATAGGTAGGGTAGATTACTAGCTAAGTAAGTAATTAGTTCTAGCTAGATAGAGTAGAGAGACGTAGAAAATAGAGTATATCTTTATAGAGCTTAGTAGTTTAAGTTAGTACGCGTGCGAAGAGACCTCCTTAACTACTTAGTAAGGGCTAAGGTTCTTCTAATTAAGCTTCTTTAAAGCTTATTACGTTTATATATTACGCGTATTAAGCTAGACCTTATCGCCTACCTAATAGGCTAGTACTAGTAAGTACTTCCTATTAGTATATTCTTATTATAGGGCCTAGGCCTATATTATTTCTTCGTAGATAAACTAAGTTATATTATATATCTTATTAATTATCTTATTAGTATTAGAGGCTTATAAGGCCTAGTAAGTAGGCCTTTTTATAGCTAAAGGTAGCTTAAAGCCTATTTATAGATTTTAGCTATAATAGGCTATTATTAGGGATAGTCTAGTTAACTCTAAGATAGTATTATTTACTTTAAATTAAGTAGTAGGTAATTAAGTAATCTAATTATTTTACTAGTAATTTATATATACGCGTAAGACTTACTCTATTATAGAGTTTATAATCTCTATTTAGCTATTAGTTTCTAGGTAGTAGCCTATTAAGTAGTATAGGTTAATATTTAGTTACTTATAGAGCTCGTCCTAGAAGGTAGAGATAAACTATCTACCCCTATTAGAGATAATTATACTTAAGAGGCTATAGTTTACCTAAATATATTAGATAAACAAGTAAGCTACGTTAGGAGCTTCTATTCTAGTATATAGGATTAAGTACTAGTACTTTAATAGGCGATTAACTACTACTATAATATTAGTATATCCTTCTAACTTAGGTAGGTTAATAATAAAGTTAACTAATATATCTTACTAATAGCGTTTAGGGATAAGTAGAGGCTTTAATAGGCTATAGTACTTTTTATAAGAGGCCTTTAATCTTTAGTAGGTATAATAGTAGGCGATATAATAGTAGATTATTTAGAATATATTTAGCTAGTAGTACTCTCTTTAGAGGATCTCTAGCGTCTTACTACAACCTAAGTAGCCTCCTATAGGAGAGTTGTATATAGTGCGTAAGAGCTTAATAATAAGCTCGTTATAGGTAGGGATTATAAGGTATCCTTAGTAATATAGGCGATAATTTTATTCCTTATTCTTAGTAATAGTAATTTTCTTTAATCTTTAGGTACCTATTCTTAAGAGGCCTAGTACTTCTTAGATAAATAGGTTAGCGTTATATTTATTATCAATAATCTCTTAGATTAATCAATCTATCTCTATTAGAGATAAGCTATAGGTAATAAAGAGATTTAGCTTTAATAGTATTTTTAGACGAGCGTTTTAAGCTTCTTCCTAGGCTAGTTAGTCTTAAGATTATTATATTAGTATATTAGGCTTTTCTCCTTCCTTACCTAGCTAATAAGTAATTATAAAGTTAAAGTAAGATAAGTACTTAGACTAGTAAGCTTATCTATAACTTAGCTACTTTATTATTACGAAGTATTATAGGTTCTTATAGTTACTTAGTATAGTAATAGGAAGGTAGGCACCTTCTAGTTTAGGTCTCTAGTATTTAAAGGAGTATATAATTACAAGTAGCTCCTTATTATAGATCTTATAATTTCCTTTAGTAGGACTTATTCTTTTAAGTAATACACGATAGGCTAGATAGTCCCTAAGGCGTCCTTTTAAGATAGAACGCCTACTATTACGTAGTTAGAGGCGTTAGCTTCTACTACTATAGGTAGGCTTAGGTTAAAGTAATAGAGGATTAAAGTAGTTATAAAAGCTTATTTTAAGGTATTAAACGTATTGCAACAGGTATTATTAAAGGAGAACCTAGTATCTTTTCTAGTTAAGGATACTAGTAGTACTACTATATAGGAAAAGTTATTAATAAACCTTTAGTAGAAGTTAGTAAATCTAATAAAAGTATATATATCTTTTACGTTACTTAGGTATTTCTAGTCTTAGATTACTTAGACTTTCTTTAGATCTATTTTTACTCTACTTATAGAGATTATATAGCCTAGGTACGTAACTTTAGATTAGTAGAACTTATACTTATTAATATTAAGGTATAGTCTAGTTTCTTTTAGAGCTCTAAGGACAGCTTAGATATATTTCTAGTACTCCTTTAAGTTCTTATAATAGATAAGAATATTATTAAGATAAGTAGTATAGAAAATATTAAGGAAGGAGTATAGGACGTTATTTATAAAGTATTAGAACGTACTTAGTACGTTTACTAAGCTAAAGGGAGTAACTAAGTATTTAAAAAGGCTATAATATATATAAAAGGTAGTTAGCTACTCGTTACCTTCTATAATATTATTAGATTTGCAGGTAATCTAAGGTTAAACTCAGTTATCTACTACTAGATAAAAGCGTTATTATAAGACTATCTAAAACTATATCCGAGATTATAGCTAGTATAGCTAGTAGAGCCGGTATAGCTAATATAGCTAACATAACTAGTAAAGCTAATATCTAATAGCTTATAGCATTATAGATAAGCTGCGTAGAACTAGTACTATTAAATAACTGCGTTGAGCTAGCTTAACTATATAATAGAGATAAGTAGATCTCTACCCTCTAAACTAAGAGACCTTAATAAGCTCTATAGAGATAGATATATAAACTAGTAGAAAGCGTAGTAGATAGAAGAATAAGAATATTAATAGATAATAATTAAGAGCATTTATAGATAATTAATTAATTATTTACTATATTATTTATTATAGTCTTTATTATATACCTTATTCTTATACTATGTACCTATTAAAACCTATCTTAAATCTAATAATTAAGAGTCTTACTACCTTAACTAAATCGAACTAAACTAATAACTAAAAAGTTAAGCTAATTAGTAATAACTATAGAAATTAGGTAGACCTAACTTCTATTAATTGGCTAGTTCTAACTAGCGCGCTCTATAATTAGTCCCTAGCGCACCCTACTAAACTTTAAAAATCTACTATCTTAACTAAGTTAAGCTAATTATAAATTATAATAACCTATTAAGCGTAACGCGATCCTATAGTAACGCTAAGGAACGACGCTAACTATATAGCCTAGTTAATACAGCTGTAATCTAGATGCGTAGTCTATAAAATCTAGGATAAGATTAACCTAGTAACGACTACTAAACTTATAGAAGAACTAGATTTATTAAACCCCTAGAAATCGCTGAATATATACTAGCCTCTAATATTTAAGAGCTAGCGCGTTAATCTAAGCTATTAACTATAGGCCTTAAAGTATTAAAGAGGATCTTAAATACTATAAAACTCTCTCTAAGTAGTATTAAATTAAACGATACGTATATAATAAGGAGTAGATAAGTTTTAGTAAATTATAGTCTTTATCTAATTATTAGTTACGCCGCATCTACTACGCACGTACTATCTACTAGATTAGTTACTATAATAGTAGCTTACTAACCTTAAATAAACTATTAGTATTAATAAGTAGTTAGAGTAAGAGCGAGCTTATAAGTACTATATCTACTTACTTAAACCAATAAGGAGCATATTAAATTAGGAAACCTAGCTAGCTAAGTATAACTAAGCTACTACTAATATAGAAGCTTATAAAGTAGTAGAGGTATTAATATTAAATAGTTATAAAAGACTTCCTCTTAGTAGTTAATAAGATTACTCCTATATAGTCTATAAACTTTTAAGATTATAGTTAATTTAAAGATTATATAACCTATAAGGAGATAATAAAATAATTCTAAGAATACTTAATAGTAAATTATCCTCTTAAATTAGGGAAAAATAGACTACTTTTATAGTTAATAATACCTTATTAGATCTTCCTACTAGTAGTAAAACTACCTAGGGTAGGACTAGAGACGCCTCTTCTATAGAATATAATCTACTACTAAACTAAGGTAGATTTTAGTTAAACCTAAACTAGGGTAGACCCTAGTATAAAAATTAACCTAGCTAAAATAGTAATAATATATAATTAATTAGGTAAACTATAGTAGAGGAAAAATGCCCTACTTATAGTAAATTCTATAACCTAAGGGAATACTATTATATTAATCTAGATATAGCCTCTCTATATTAGAATCTAAATAAGACTCTATAAGAGCTTATTAACTATAATCGTAAAAATAATACTATATTTTAAGAACTAATTAGGGATAGTCTAAACTTCGCTTTAGGCGATTACTAACTCTAATACCTAGAGATTAAGAATAACTCTATAGTAGAAGAATATTAAGTATTAAAGGGACCTTTACAACTATATCCTTTTAAACTATAATAAATAACTATAATAAATATCTACTATAGGATTTATTTATCCTTAATTTAGGTACAACCTACTATATTACTAATAACCCTAATCGTATCTATAACTATTATCTACCTACTTAAGAAGACTATATCTAGGCTAGTAATTTAAAGATATAGGTAAAGGGATATAGATCTATTAATCTAACGTTAAAGAATTAAACTAAGGTAAATTATCTAGCTTTATATAATGTAGCTATATACCCGGATATCTACTATAACCTAGTCTTATTCTAATTACTCTAGTAGAGAGGAATATAGTAGAATACCTAATTAGAACTAATAACCCTAAATAAACTAGATAGATAGATAATCGGAAATCTTACTAAGATCTATAGCTAATAGGTACTTAAGTTTTATCTATTATAAGAAGCGACATTTTATACCTATAAATCTAGGTTAACTAGAGTAACTATACTCCTATAGTATAAGAGACTAGGCTATCTAGAACTAGTAGTAATTAAGTACCTTATCTAGTAAACTTAAGGGGTGCGCGTAAAAGGAGTAACTACTATTAAATATAACTTCTATAGTAAATCTAAGATAAGACGTTAAATTAGTCGCGTACTACAAATTAGCTATAAAGGACTAGAAGAAAGAATCTTAATTAATTTCTACTTATATAAAGTATAGAGCTTTAATAAAGAAAAGAGCTAGATACTAGTTACTAAGAAACTCTCTAAACTATAGTAGGACTTCTACTTTATAGATAACTAACTAGTAAAGTTAATTATTAAGATACTAGAAACCCTTATTATCTTCTTAAAGAACTAGTATAATATATTAGTTAAAGTAATTAAGGCTAATAACGAGATTATAATAGTAAAACTAGAAGTCTAGTATTAGCTAAGCTTATAAGGTATTATAGTAGAACCCTTAGCCCTAGACACGTAAGCTTAAAATAGAGGAGTAGAGTATACTAGAGGTATTAATAAGGAGAAATTACGTATAATATAGCTTAATATAAATCTACCTTAGGAACTCTAGCTAGAGATTACTAGAGCTAGAGTATACCTTTATAACTAAATACTAAGTTACTTAAATAACTAGAAAACGCTATATAAGACCTTCTTTATAGGAGTAGCTTATAATTAAGGAATTATAGTATTACTAAGGAAGCCTAATTTAGCTTATTTAAAAGCCTATAGGTATAAAGCTTTTATAATAACTAATAATACTTACTATAGTAAATTAAGACTCTAGCGGCTAGACCTAAAGGCCTAGATTAGATACCTTATTAGATACTAGTCTTTAAATATCTACTAGATATAGGTACTATCCTAGCTAAGGTAATAAGTACTTAAGATATTATCTTTAATAAGTATATAATCTTTAATAGTAAAATAGAGGACCTAATAGATAATCTAATACATTAAACGCTAGAAGAGATTACTACTTATATAAGAACTATTAAGCTCCTAATACTAGTTTATTAGCTAGAAATAGAGTCTTTCTATAAGGATAATACTAATCTAGATATATTAATAAATAAAGTAGACCTACTAGGCTACTATTAAGGAAGGAAGATTAGGGATTAGTACCTAACTCTACTACTATCTCCGCTACTAGTAGTACTCCTAGCTTACTTGATAACTAGAGGACTAGTACCTATAAGTTATCTGAAATCGGCTTAGAATAATCAACTACTATAATAAAAACCTATAATAACTAAGGATTATCTAAAACTATTCTATAGGTAGCTACCTTTATAGTAGGTACCTAGGTAGGAAATATTAGGTAATATAGAGGAGAGTTAATAGATAAAGTAAAGATAAAAAGAATACTTACTAGAGGCTTAAAGCTCTATTACAGTTAACTCCTACCTCTACTAATATACCGAATAAACCTAGATAACTATCTAATAGGTAAGCTATTTAAAGAAGCTAAATACGCTTATATAATAAGCTACTAGAAGATAAGATTATAGACTAAAGTACTAGCTAATCCAATTAAATAAATAGGTTAATAGATACTTAATTATATATAGGTTTATACCTATAAATTAGATAAATACTACTAGTTTATTAAATATAAAGCCTAACTAGTAGTACGTAGAGATTAGTAAAGAAACGTTATATTATAAGATACCTATACTATAATACTAGCTAGCCGCTCCTTCTAGATACTTATAGTAATTATAGCTAAATACGATCTTAAACTAAAATAGTATAACGTAATTAATACCTTTGTCTATACTATAATAGATCGAGAGATCTATATAAAGATACTAAAGGGATACTAGAAGAAGGAATAATCCTTTAGGTCTAAAACGCTCTATATAGACTATATATTTTACCTCTACTATAGTAGAGAGAGTTTACTTTAATACTAAAGTCTCTTGGTTTTAAGTAGTGCCCTACGAGCTATACTATATAGTAAAAGATAGTATTATTATCTTCTTCTATGTAGATGATATTATTATAGCCTATAATAAAAAGAAGACTAAAGAAGTAGAAAAGGTAACTAATCTCTTAAGAGAGAAGTATACTATTACTAGAGGAGTAGATCTCTAATAGTTCCTTAGTATAGAGATTATCTAGAAAAGAGAGTAATGCCTTATCTAGCTCCTATAGACCGTATATATTAATAAGATATATTAGCTTACTAATAAACGAGACGTCCGCTATAATACTCTAATAGCTACTTCTAAGCTTTAGCCTTATACTAGCTTAGTAATACTATCTAAGATTAATAAGTACTAGCGTAAAATTAGCTTACTTCTATTTACTATAGTAACTATAAGACTAGATATAGCGTTCGCAACGTTATAATTAGCTCGATTCCTTATAAACCTAAATACTACGCACTAAGAAGCTACTAACCAAGTACTTATATATCTATTAAGTACGAGATAGAGAGTACTTTAACTAAGAGGAGGTGATTTACTCTAGGTAGCTAGTAATACCTCCTTTACTAATAATACTCTAGATAGAAAGAGCTCCTAAGGATATACTATTAAGCTATTTAACGGTCTTATTATATAGAGAGCTAATAAATAAGATACTATTACTACCTTAATAACTAAAGCTAAATTACTAGCTTTATCCTAAGTAGCTAAAGAAGCTATCTTTACGTTATAATTACTAGATAAGCTGAAGGTTAACTACTAATAAGCTATATTACTATCTAGTATAATAATACTTAAATAATCTAGCTTATTACTAAAGAACTAGCTAAACTCTAAACTAAACTAAGGCACGTTAATATTTACAACTACTAGCTAAGGTAAGAGGTATTAGCTAGTCGAATTAAAGTAGCCTATACTCTATTAATAGAGATAACTACTGATAGGTTTACTAAGATACTCCTAGGAAATAAGTAGAAGAGTTTCTTAAACTAACTTGACTAGTAGAAGTATAGGAATACTAGGTTACGCATAAAGTACCTCTTAATAAAATCCAAGCTTACTTAAACGACCTTACACTTACCTGATGAGTTCCAGCTTACTAAAGACTTACTAAGCTGAAGGGGTGTGTTAGATTTGTAGGTGATCTGAGGTCGAACTCAGTCATCTACTGCCAGATGAAAGCGTTATTACAAGACTATCCGAGACCATGTCCGAGATCACAGCCGGCATGGCCAGCGGAGCCGGTATGGCCAATATGGCCAACATGACCAGTGAAGCTAATATCCGATGGCTCATAGCGTCATAGATGAGCTGCGTAGAACCGGTACCATCGAACAACTGCGTTGAGTTGGCTCAACTACTCAACAAGAGATGATGGATCTCTACCCTCCGAACTGAGAGACCTCAACAAGCTCCGCAGATATGGATATATAAACTGGTAGAAAGCGCAGTAGATAGAGGTGGGAGAAGATCAAGGACAACAATTGAGAGCGTTTGCAGACAATCAATCAATCATTTGCTGCATCATTTATCACAGTCTTTTATCACACACCTTGTTCCCATACTGTGCACCCATCAAACCCATCTCAAATCCGACAAGCCTTTAGTATAGCCTTATAAAGACTTATAGCCTCTAGCTAGTAAAGGAACTTCTATCTTAGAAACTTATTAATACTACTTCTATTATATAGATCTATTGTATTAATAGTAGACGAGTTAGAATTCTAGTTATAAAGATAGTTAACCTAGTAAATATATAAGTAGCGTAAAGCTACTAATAGATCTAGGTTCGGCGGTTCTACCCGATTGATAGGATATCCTAAAATATCTAAGCTATAGATATCTTATTGTACTATATTGGATATAGCTAGTAGCGATCTCGAGAAGACTACGTAGTAGACCTCTTCGCTTCCAGACGGGAATATGACATCAAATACCTTTTAGAGTAAGAAGTCCTTTACAGACTAGTGGACAAAGTAGATGGTACCATCTTGGATAGTCAGAAGCGAGCTACAGAGGCTAACAACCTCCCGTACTAATTATAAGTCCCCAGTCATGTCGTTAAGCTCCTTTACCAGAGAAGTCAGCTCTTGCAATGTGATAGGTTAGTATACGATAGTGATGAACGCTAGTATACGCTTGTAGAGATCACCATCGTCTGAGTTGTTGATCTGCTGCAATATCCACTCGTAAAGAGCGTTGAGTCCAGGTGGAAACGCCTTCAGCTTAGTAACTACGTTCAATCGCGACATGTCTGCAAGATTTTAGCAGACTAAAGCTACCCAGAGAAAGGTGTTGTTCGCGTTTAAGTATAGATAGTCTAGCACGGCATCTTTAGTTGTATTATTATACTTCTTCTCTTGCGCTAGCTATAACACCCTATGCCTGATATATAAACGGATAGTAGTAGAGATAGACTTTGCATTCAACTCAAGGCTTAGTCGGACCTTATTTCCTACTCGCTCAAGATACCCCTTAATAGTAGGCAAGGGCGACGCAATAAAGGTAGTAATAAGGATAACGTAATAAGGTAGGATTAGCAAGATCAAACTACTTCAAATTGAGCTACTAATCTACAACACTTTAGCCAATTAAATCGAACGTTACAACAGAATAGAACGATTCTTGATACATATATTGATACAAATAAAATATATAGTAGATTTAATAGATTTGATAGGCTCAGCTCTCTATAGTGGTGGTCGCCCAAAATCTCACCACTAAGGCTCTATACTAGTTTTATTGGTTAACTGGTTACCGCAAAAGCTTCGAAACCAATCTAGATCCAGCTAATCAAAGCTTCAAACCTATTAAGGTTTTGATTATTGGAAACCCAAACCAAACCGAATAATGAACTAACCCAGTTATATTACTGTAGTTATCGCGAGCTTTTTCTCCTCTTGCTTCATATGGCTTACGTGCTTCGCTCTAAGTATTCGTGTTTGTGCGTCCCTTACTTCGCTTGGTAGCCGTATTGGAAGGAGAGTCACTTTGTAAACGCTTTGCAGGAACGAAAGACTTGGCTGAGTTAAGTTCTGAGGGCGTCCCACCAGAGCCCTCCGATAGCAGAGGTACAGGAGAAGTCGATGGCATAATCTTTGATAGCAATTTGAAAGTTGGATTAATGAGCTGGAGATTTGCTTGCCCTGCCCTTAATTCGGGAAGTTTGCTTAGTTTAACGGCCAGATATCCGGGAGTGTTAAGTATTGTATGAAACATATAAAACCAGCCGGAATAGAGGTTCATATAAACCCGGGTCCAATGCTTGTTTCAGTTTCATATGAAACAGTATGAAACCACAGACGTCTCTGTCTATCACTGTCTGCAATTCTCTACGTTTAGCGATCTCGAGGAACTCAGAGCAGTTTCAAGGGGGTAATATTGGAAATCCAGTGTGCCAGTCCGCTCTCCCCTAGCCATCTATCTCGTTAACTAGTTCACTTGTGACAGAGACCTCAGTTGTTTTGGCGATTTCAGAGGTGCTTATTTTCAGGGCAGGGGCATGAGCGTACGGTAGGATACTCTCCTCACTCTGTGTACTCGTCAGCCGGGATTTTCTGGTATTTCGGATGGTATTCGAGCGCATTTTGCTAAGTTCGTGGCTTGGGTTGTTGCCTAAGGTGCCATATTCGGTACGCGTTGTCGAGCGATTATCCGACAGTAGGCCGAGCCTTCGAAGCAATTTTTCGATGAACTGTCTAGTGTAAGGGACGCAAGCTGCAAGGATGCTAGACAATGTAAGCACACATTTTAATATATTCCCTATGGTTACGAATTTCAACTTACCCAAGCTGAAGTTCTATCATCGCGCACAGTGCCAGCCCAACAGCGTCTCTTAGAGTATCACCTGTAACACCATAGGTCTTCGCTAGAAAAGTCTTGTAGATTGAGGCGCCGCTAGCGACAAGACCCAAGCCCATAAGACAAGCAAGGGCAATTTTTTCCCGTAAAGATAGCTGCATGCGCATAATAAAGGTTAATGGTAGCAAGGAAAGGATGACGTCCGTCAGGATCGTAACAATCGCGGTGACAATTATGTTAATGTGCATGGCGGCTACTATGCATTTCGGGTTTTTGATAGTATGGTCCCATATTGCCGGAAGCGGTTTACAGAGACTGAACTGGAAGACGTTGTTCATGATAGCTGTCAAGACTTGGACCACAATCATGATGGACAAGAAAATCCTCCAGTAGATGCCCGAGATGCCCGTTTGGATGCGGAAGAGCATGCATACAATACTGATTTTGGTGCATGCCAAAGCCCAGGCAAAAGCGGGTTGACCGATAAACAAAAACTTCTCGGCTTGCGTCATGTCTGCTGCAGAGACATAGTAATTGTGACGGCCCAACCCGTAGGCAGTGCTAATCACTAATGGTATCCATGTGACAACGTCAAAAGCCTGCGGAGGTTAACGCATTTTCCTGGAGGGTTGATTACAAGGGCAGATCTTACAACTGCTGCCGTGATGAAATAGTCATCGCATTCGAGACGCAAAACCGGTTTCACGCGAGTGTAGATACGGGCTCCGAACGCACTCCAAGATAGAACATGAAATACTATAATTGTTCCGATAAGCGGCGGTGCTAAACTGGTATTTGGATCCGGAGGGGAGCCGGAAGCCATTTTGATCGTGAACTTGGGACTACCGGAGCTCGTGATAGAGTGAGTGAATTGCGGTAGGAATGATTGATAGCAGGAGCGAAGCAGGAAGATATCTATCAATTGTGTTAGGATCGATAATCTGTCACCAACAATTAAACCCTTCGCTAAGCTGGCCAGTAGCAACGGCCACAAACCGTAATCGGTGACTGCACCCCTCGAAGAAAGACGGGTCGGAATCTTCTAAACAGAGGGGTTCGAAAAGCTCGTAAAAAAAAGCAATGTAAGTTTCGGAACTGTGGGCTGACGAAGATCCTTACCACTGATTCATGTGGCTGGCTTACATCAAAGATAACGCAAGCCCACCTTGTAGCCATTCCCAGGCTTACAACAGGAAAATGCCCTAGCATTGCAGAACAGTTGTAGCATCTTACGACCTGACAGTCTGTGTTGTTTCAGTGTTCTAATGGCTTTACGTGGCGGTGCATGCATGGGACATTCCTTACAACCAGCACCAGCTACATCTTGAGTAACACATAACGTCGATATTTCAAAGGTATGAGAAAGTAGAAGAATTATTTTCTATGATCTGCTAATGTTACTATTCGCTTACTTATCAAATCCGCTGGCTGTGTTTCAATGGACTGGAATAATGTGCGCATAGATTCGGATCCTGCTCCTTAATTTGCAGCTGACGGCATAAGCCGGTGGGTGCAATTGGACAAACTAATGGTGAATGGGTGGTAAACTGACTTGCTTTAAGAAGACAAAATTGGAAAGGAAAGAGTGCCGATTAAAGTACTCCCCAAGCTCTATGGAAGCCAGCGAATCAAACTTACCCGGAGAAGCGGTCCGCTACACTAAGGCTCTGTTCGGTGCGCCCTGCTGAGACGGCCATCGGAGCCCCGTTCTGCCAAGCTCCATCTCTCTGGTGATGAGAGCATCGTTGGGAGTTCGATCAAGCTAGTAACGCCACCTAATTTTACACCCCTACAAGTGCCAGAGAGACCCTTGCATTGCCTTTTTGAGCGCCCGAACGACGTTTGGGAGCCAGCGCTGCTCTCGAGCTATTTCTGCTGTGATCATCTCATCGTTGTTATCACGTGATACATCATCTTTGCCCTCACCTTCGTCAAAGCTGTTAAGAATTTATAACTTCGTTGAATCACGTGACTTGAGAATGGATGAAGACAATTTTTGGTAACGTGGTTTACAAGCGAGTCGCCATTACAAGCAAGTCGCCACCCCAACCAACCTTGCGCGCCTACTCAAGCGTATAACTCTACAACGCAGTAGAGTAGAGAGTATATTAAGATAATATAGATCAAGTAATACTACCTCTATCTTTTTTACATGTTCGTAAGTTATACCCAGTCTCTCTATACATCTTATAGCGCGCGCGAGCCTAGCGACTCTAGCCTAAGCTCTCTCTATCTTAACGCTCTTCGCGCTTTTTCTACTACGTAGCCTCTCTCTAAGTAAGTATATCCTCTCCTTATCTTATTATTAAGGTCCTATACTTCTAAATCTACTTCTTTTTTCGTAATTTCTACTTTATAGCTACCTTATTAGCGCGTTTAAGGCTAGTAACCTAATTACTTAATAGATTATACTTAAGTGCTAGAACTATAGCCCCCTTCTTAAGCTAATTATTATAGATATAATCTATATAAGGTCCTCGGACCTCGACTCAATTAATCCTAATAGCGAACTAGAAGAGGAAGACTACAACGCGTACTAGGACGAGTACTAGGACGATAGCCTATATACCGAGGTAGACTATAACCTAGATATATAACTAGATTAGTAGATTAGTAATACTTAGCTATTAATAACCTACTAATTCTACAATCTATAGATTAGTAATACTTAGCTATTACTAACCTACTAATCTACTAAGAGACCTTAAGTATATAGGTATATCTTTATATATAAATAGAAATCTTATAGTTAAGACTAATAACTTCCTTACTTATTACTTTTATTATATTATAACCTTTATAAAGTACTTACCTACTATAGTAGAGTTAGCTTAACTGAATTAAGCTCCGAGGGAGCCTTAGCTAGGGAGTTTAGGGGTATTTAAGCTTATAATCTCGATAGAGATAATAACGAAAAGAGAAAATAATAAAGGTAGGAACTTCTACTTAATAGCTTCTACTACTAATAGAGCCCTTAGTACGTAGTTAATTAGTCTCCCTCCCTCTACGTAGAAGCTTATATTATTTACTATACTACCTACTAACCTATAGATAATACCTTCTACTATTCTTATATATATCCTATAACTTTAGTTCTAGTATCTCTACTACTCTTAGTTAAGTAGTACCTACTATACTAATTAATTATATTAATAATTAATACTAGTAATAAGCTCTTATACTAGTATATATACTTATATATAAGTATTAACTAGGCCTTTAGCTTATATAGGTTATTTAGAGTTCTAGCCTCTTAGATAGCCTCTAGAAGAGTAGCTAGAGTAGGTATATAGAGCTATATATCTAGTCTTAAAATAATAATATCTAGCTTATAAGGAATAAAGCTAGTAGCTTAAAAGGTAGAGTAAATATTACTCTTTATAAATACTTAATTAAAGACTATATAAAAGGCTAGTAAGAATTTATACTTAATAATATAGTTAATATATTTCTTTATTAGAGTCTTAACTTAATAGCTATAAATATTCTTTAATAAAAAGAAGTAGCTAATATTAAAAGGCTAAAGTAGATAAGATAAGTAGGCTAGTATATAAGGTATATAGATATTATTTTATAGATCTCTTTAAACTTAAGAGAGTAATAGCTCTTATAGCTATTAAGTATAAGTAGCTAAAATATACTAACTACTTAGTTCTTTATAGAGAGGAAATAGTAAAAAGGAGTAATCGATTTTTTAACCTTTTTTAATAAACTATAACTTTACGAAAAAGATAGCTAAAAATATAAGAGATAGAGATTTTTAAAGAGAAAAACTATATTATTCTTTTTATAATTTTAGATTCTAATTATTAAGTATACTTAGGGGTTCTATTTCTTATTAAAGTTATAGCTTTTTTTTTCTTCTACTTTAGAGAGCTATTACTTTTTATTTTAAGTATCTTTTTTACTATATTTTATATATATAATTTAACTATAGTATAACAATAATATACTAGATTTTTAGATATATCGTTCTACTAGTTTATATTATATAGAAACTTCTAGTTTTTACGCGTTTAGGAGTATAGTTATATATTTAACTAAGCTAATACTTAGTTTAATAACCCTTAGCTATCTTTACTACTATATATCGCTAAGGGAGAGATAATATACAGTTATCTATAGCTAACTAGGCTATAGCTAACTACTCCTCCTTTATAGCCTCTTTAAAGAGTATTATACTCCTTTTATTAATTCCTATTCCTAAGCTCTTTCTAGGGCGTTTATTTAGCCTATCTTTAAGTATACTCTATATATTTTCAATAGGATTTAGATCCGGGCTATAGGTAGGGTAAGGATAAAGCTTAACTAAATTCCTTTTAAACTAATCCTTAATAGCTTTAGTTTTATAGATTTTATAGTTATCCTACTAAAATCTCTAGCCTAAATAGATAATTAGTATATATTCTAGAAATATAACTAATATATATTTATATATATATATAGTTATATATATATACGAAAAAGGGGTAAAAAAGAGGTAAGGTTATAAACTATATTTTATATACTTTTTAACGAGTAAATTTAGTATCTCTTAGATATATCTTCTATATATAAAAGGTAAAGTATTTATAGGGTCTATTATAATAATTAATTTATATCGTCTCTCTTAGGCTAGTAAATAGGTAAGAGTTGGGTTAGGGTTAGGTTAGATTACGTAATAACCTAACCTAACCTAACCTAAGTTTACTAGGTTAGCGCTAGTAATAGATTAGGTTAGGTTAGGGTCGTATAGGCTCTAGGTTTAGGTTAGGTTAGTATAGACTAGGTTACCTTAGGTCTAAGTAATATATATTTCGTATTAAATATAATTTATTTTATTTTTACTAATAAGTATAATTATATTATTATAGCGAATAATTATAGTATATATAAAATACTTAATACTTATAATATTATATAATATTATATAACCTAATAGGTACCCTAACCTAACCTATACCTACGCTAGCGCTAGGTTTAACTAAACCTATACCTAGGGCCTATATAACCCTAATCTAACCTAACCTAGAGGAGTAGGAACCCTAACCTAATCTAAACCTAGAGTCTATATAACCCTAACCTAACCTAACCTATTAATAGGTACTCCTAACCTATTTACTAGCCTAGTCTCTCTACCTAAATAGATCTCTAATCTAAGATAATTATATCTCTAGCTATAACTTAGTTAGTATTAAAGTAATAAATAATCCAATTAAATAGAAATAAATATTATAAAAAATATAATAAAATAGTATACTAGGAATTTTTTTAAACGTATTTCTATAAGTTATAGAAACTAATTACTTTTAAGCCTTAATATAGCCTATTTTTCTATTATATTCTTATCTAGCTCTATACTCTCTTTATATAGTACTTTTATCTAAATATATAATCTTTTTTAGATTTAATCCTTTCTTTTCTACTATCTTTAATAGCTCTTAAGCGTACTTAAGTCTTAATTTTTAGCTAATTTAGCTAAAATAAAAGGTATTTTAATAGTTATATTAGTAGTAACTCCCTCCTCTTTTAAAAAGTATTATAACTTTCTTATACTAATATTAAGAATATTTTCTAGTATTAATATCTTATTTATATTCTTAGGGCTTTATATTATATATCTTATAATAACTCTTTTTACTCTTTTAGAAACCCTAGTAGGTCTTCCTTTATATCTTTTTTTTCTTCTACTTTTATAGCTCTTTTCTTCTTAATTTTATTAATAGTATTATAAATTATTTTAATACCTTTTTTTAAGATAGTAGCTATCTTATTAGGAGAGTTATTAGCTTTAAATAGAAGCTAGGCGTTTAATTCGAATTTCGAGAGATTTCGTACTATTATAAAGAATTTAGTAAAAATTTAAAAAGTTCTTAACTTATTAGCTATAGACTAGTATTTTAGTAATATATTACGTAATCTAACTATTAATCTAATTTTTTTATTTTTTTCCTCTATTTCTAAAAAATTACTTATATAAATAAACTATACTATAAATCTACTTATATTATTTTTACTAACTAAACTAGCCTTAGTTAAAAAATTAGACTTTTTTATATATAAATTAAAAAGTTCTACTACTTTAAAAATAATCTAAAAAAATCTACCTAGTTCTATACTAGATTACGTAATATATTATAGCTTTTATATAAATATTATACGCTAAACTAAAAGAAGAGATCTTAAGCTATAAAATCAACTATTTCTTATATTTTTAGCTACTTTTTTCGTAAAGTTATAGTTTATTAAAAAAGGTTAAAAAATCGATTACTCCTTTTTACTATCACCCCTCTATATATACTTACTAAAGTATTTAAGCTACTTAACTCTTTATTTATTTATTATTTAGCTATTATTACTAACTATAATAGTCTAGTCTCTTAGGAGATACTCTTTCTTATATTAAGTAGATAGGTAGTACTTACTAGTAAAGATAAGAAAAGGTAAAACTATCTAGCTTATAGTATTAATTACCTAAAGTACTATTATCTACTTATAATTACTTAGCTAAATAGCCTTTATCTAGTCTCTCCTCTTTAATCTTATAATAATAAGTTAAGTCTAGATCTTACTTATTATAAAGCTAACTTTATTAAAGTTATAGATATTCTTATTAGCTATCCTATATTTAGCTTTAGTATACTATACCTACTTAAACTAACTACTTATAGTAACTAGATCCTTATATAGAGTTTGCTACCTATTATATAGGTAATTAAAATATATTATAAGACTATCTATATACTTAATAAAGTTACGCGACTAGTAGATACTAATAGAGCTACCTTAACGCTAAGTAACTAGTTTATTAGCTATCTTATATATAGTAGCTAGAGTTAGGGTAAAACTATAAGAATTTAGGTCTAGGATATACTTAACTATTACCTCCTCTTCTACCTAGGCAAGCTTCTTTAAGTTAGGCTAGCAATCGCGTTAGGTAGGCTTACTAGCTCGCTAGTCGCGCCGCGTTAATCTTAGAACGTTAAATATTAAAGTAGCGCGTTTATCTTACTGAATTTGCTATTTATCTAAAGAGGAGATAGTAAGAGTAATATCTGATTCTTAAGAGGTTAACTATAGTATTATTGGTCGAGTTATTGGAGATGGGAGATCACGTATCGCGCAAAGTTGGTTGGGGTGGCGACTCGCTTGTAATGGCGACTCGCTTGTAAACCACGTTACCGAACACAGCAAAGCTACGTCTGCCAAATTCAGTAACGCTCGCGCGCGCTGAATGTGGGTCCCCGGGCACTCACTCGGGCCTACTCGCTGATGGGATCACGCTCTGATGAGAATGGGAACCGAACAGGGCCTAAGCCACTACGGGGTGAAAGAAGCATTTCCCCATCTATCCCGCATTCAGGGTCCGTGCAAAGCAAACACGGCAGCCCGTTTAGGATCATCACTATTCACATTGGATTCCCAGCGCAATGGGTTGAAGCAGTCAGCATACTCTTGAGTCGACGCACGGTGATATTTGAAGATTTGCGGCATTTTTGGCACTATGAGTCTTCCAACAGGCATAATTGAACGGTGGCAGGCGCTCGTGAAGCTTCGATCGACGATATAACTTGCGAACCTCGCCAACAACAGTTCCCCTGTCGCTAGAATTGTGGCGTTGTTGATTTAGGGGTACAAGGGGACTCATGAACGGGTTCCGGTGGGTCAGTGAATCTTCTCCCAAAATCGACGACTTTCCATACAAATTCTATCTGTGCGCAAGACCCACTAGAACCCGTACTTGTATAAGGGGGACTCATGAACGGGCTCCCCCTGTTAGCGCCACTAAACTTAGCAATACAAGGGGGTCTTATAAGCGGGCTACCGCCCTCCCTACTAGCGCTAACGCGGGTTTATACTAAATAAAGTATAGCTCTTAATATTATAAATATATTTAGAAGCTACTAGAATAGAAAGACAATATAAAATAGCTAGGAAAGCCTAGTATCCTATATAGTAAATACTAAATCTTATTCGCTAGTAGTATAGCTACTACCCTATTTAATATCCTATTCTTTAAGATCTAGGTAGCTAACTCTCCTACTATAGATATAATATTACTTATTCCCTTACTTAATATACTAGCTAATAGTACTAATATAGTTTATAAGCGAGTAGCTACCCTAATACTAGTATAATGTATACGTAGTAGAATTATCTTATATCTTAATAATATAACGTATAATAGGCTTATACTAAAGGAGATATATTCTTAGCTATCTCTAGTATTATATTAAACTAGATTCTAAGTATAAAGCGCACTATAGAAATCTATAATATCTCCTAAACGACTATACGTCGCTAACGTACTAGATAATACTCTTAACGTAACTATAAGCTAAACTTAAAGCGCCTTATAAAACTAGAGGAGGAGGCGATTATATAGTATATACTTAATAAGAGTCTATATAGTATACTCCTCTTAAAGGTATATATATAAGATATAGCTAATAGACTACTAAGAGACTATAGTAATAAGCCTACTAGTAAGAACTAGGTTAATAACTTTATTAAGTATATACCTAAGGTATAAATATAATAGAGCTATCTCTATAATTATTAGTGTAATAGAGGCTCTATAAAGAGACCCTATATTATATAACTTAGGTAGTAATACTAAGCCCCTAAGAAGGGACTACACTACGTCTATATATAAAGGGCGCCCCTCTTACAAAGATAGTTTAGCAAGTATTATTTTATCAATCAACTCTCTTTCTAGAGATAACTATTACCCCTTCACTATCTATCGTGACCTATAACAAGTACTATTATCTTCTAGTTACTACCTTATATAATAATACTTCCCGTACTAATAGTCTAGGGATAATAAACACACACTCCCTATACCGTACTATAACTAAGGAGGAGAGTATATATCTAATAGTTAAATAAGAACTAATACCTCCTATAGACGACGCGTAGCACGAGCGCATAATAAGTACGCCTATAATAATAGATAAATGTATTCGCGAAGTAACTACTTAATACAATAAACTAATTAAAATCTATACCCTATATACTATTAAGGATAAGATTATACGCCTAGAATAGGGCGCCTCTCCTACTACGCCTACTATAAGCGATCTAGAAGTAATAATTATTTTATCGCGTAAGTAGAGCGCAAGCAACCCTATAGATAAAGTAAGGGTAAAATGTACCCTCCGCCTAAAAGACCCTATAGAGTATAAAGGTAAGTCCCTAAAAGAATACTAGGAGTTTATATACTTATATAAAACTGCATTTCGCCTAGACCCCTACGAATTTAAATATAATAAGTAAAAAGTCCTTTAGTCTATATAGTATCTTAAAGGGGATCCGCGTAAACTATAGTATACGTACTATAAGCGTAGCTTTAGCAATAATAAAATACTAACGTAGAAATATTTTAAGAACTACCTACTAGACCTACTCTCTAACCCTATTAATTATAGTTTAGAAGTAGCTATAGCGTACTTATTAGTAGAATAACGTAAGGACTAGATAGTCCAATTATTTACAGGATACCTAGAAGTCCTTAAAGATTAGCTCCCCCCTATACGGAAGAATAAAGGGTGTAATACCTATTCTTAAAACTACGACCTAATCTATAATAAGCTATTATAAATTATTACTAGGTTCTAGCTATAAGGGAAGATCTTATTACCCTTAGCTTAACGCTAGAGTAGAACCTACGCAGCGCGCCTAACGCGTATAAAGAACGCGTAAGTAGCGCACGTAAGCCGTACTAAAAAGAAATACTATCTAAGGATAAGGTATAAAACCCCTAGAATAAGCTAATAGATAAGGCTTTAGTTAAATACTTTAAGTACTATAAGAAAGGATATTACGCTAAGGAGTATTAAAGCTTAAACCTAAATTACACTCCTATCTGCGTAAACTAAATAGGAAAAGACTAAGCCTTATAGTTAGCCTAGGGATAGTAAGGCGTAGAGTAATTAATATCTTACTAGGCATAAAGTATACGTATTACGCTAATTTAGATACTAGTCCTAAAACTAAACTTTAAGTAATTTTAGATCTATAGGCTAATATTAGCCTTATTAGCTAAAGAACTGTAGTAGAGTTAGAACTAGTACTAATTAAGGATGCTAAGCTCCCTAGGCTGGGTTAGATTAGAGTATAAAGATAAAATACCTATACTACTTATAAGCTCTAGGTACGCCTTACTAATAATAATAACGTAACGCGTAGGGCTAAAGTTATAGTATATAGAGTAGATAAAGAGGGGGTACCTCTTCTACTTAGTAATCCTTTCCTCTAGAGGGAAGGAATATAGCTAGATTATAGGTTATAAACTTAGCGCTAGGGATATATATCTATAGCCTAGGTAATACTTTATACGTTTAAGGAACTTATAGAAAACTTAGAGGAAATATAGGTAGAACTATGCCTACTTAGAGTACTCTAAGCTAATATAATTAAATTAGACTATAAAGTACGTATCTAGATTATAACTATAGCGCACGAAATATATATTCCTAGCGCTTTATTAGAATATAGTAATATATTTAATAAAGAAGTAGTATAGAGGCTACCGCGTTTTAAGGATTTAGACTATACGATCCTATTAATAGAGGGAAAAGAACCTCCCTATAGGCTACTCTATAATCTCTCTACATGCGAGCTTTAAGTACTCCGCACCTATATAGAGGATACCCTTTATAAAGAGTGGATTCGCTATAGTAATAGCCTAGCTAGCGCGCCTATCCTTTTTATTCCTAAGAAGGATAGATCTCTCCGCCTTTACGTAGATTATCGTGGACTAAACGCAGTTATAGTAAAAGATTATTACCTACTCCTACTTATTAGAGAGACGTTAGACCGCCTATTAGGCGTACGTTACTATACAACCCTAGATCTTAAAGACGCCTACTATAGAATATAGATATAAGGGGGAGATAAGTAGAAAATAGCTTTCTATACTTATTATAGCTATTTTAAGTACTTAGTTATACCTTTTAGGTTAATAAATACTCTAGCTAGTTTTTAAGCGTATATAAATAAGGTACTTAGTAGATATTTAGATTATATCTATATTATATACCTTAACGATATTCTTATCTATATAGATAGCGACGATATTAAGCTCTACTAGCGCGCAGTCTACTCTATACTTAAAGCCTTACGAAGAGTAGAGCTCTTTATTAACCTTTATAAATGCACTTTTATATTAGAGGAAGTTTACTTCTTAGGGTTTATTATTATAAGACGTAGTATCTACGCTAATCCTACGCGTATAGAAACTATTATATAATAGCTAATACTAACTAGTATTAAAGAATTGCAGTTATTTTTAGGCTTTACTAACTTCTATTAAAGGTTTATTAAAGGGTATACCTAAAAAACAGCCCCTCTTATAAATCTCTTAAAGGGAAAATAATAATTCTACTAGCTAGATTTAGCATAGACTACTTAGGAAGAACTTAAAGTATACTTTATAAGTGCGCCTATCCTACATTACTATAATCTAGAGCTACCTATTCGCTTAGAGACTAATACCTCTACCTTTATAATCTCTAGTATTCTTTCTTAACTCTACCCTAATAGTAAATAGTATCTAGTTACTTTTATATTAAGGAAACTATAGGAAGTAGAATTAAACTATAAGACGTATAATACTAAGTTATTAGCTATTATCTATAGTTTTAAATAATAGAGATATTATCTTAAAGTATAGAGGTTAAACCTGCGCTAAGCACGCTAGGTAATATACCTTAGAGCTTTTAATTTTAAGGTGAAATACTAGGCTAGTAGACTAAATCCTATAGATAGTCCCTTAAGAAGATCCGACTACGAGTAGGAGAACCTATTATTAGTATAGTTATTACCTACCCTCTAGGAAAAATTATAACTAGTAAGCGAGATCGCTAGAGTAAGGATAACGCGTAGTACGAGAGGACCTATAACTAAGCCTAGCTTAGTAAGCTTATATAAGACGCATAGTACTAGAGTATATAGTACTAAAAGGAGCCCTACTACTAGTACTATAGAATATATACTATACGTACTACGCTTACTAGCTAGAGAGTTAGTTAGTAGTAAAACTATAATAGTAGAGTCTAAAGCCCTATAATAACCTTATACGACTTATAGTAAAGGGACGCCTTTATATAAGCAAGGATTATAGGTTTAGTAATAGTAGAAAGTACTTAAAATAGTAGGAAAGCGTAGTATTAGTACTTTAATAACTAGGAAGTCCTATAGTATAAAGGTAGATTATATATTCTAGAGGAACCTACTATTAGGTAAGAAATTTTACTTTAAAATTATAACTTATATATAGTAGGCTATTTTAGCGCACGTAGAACGCTTAAGTTGATTATAAGGTACTATTACTAGCTAATAATAGATTAAGACGTTTGGGATTATATAAGTACCTATACAATTTATTAAAGAAGTAAAGTAAAGAGATATAAGTAATATAGGTAGCTCATAGCATTACCTATCCTAGAGAATATCTTTAAAGAAGTCTTACTAGACTTTATTATAGGCCTCCTACCTTTAAAGGACTCTTCTAGGTATACTTATAATACGATACTTATAATTATAGATCGCTTCTCTAAGATAGTAATCTACCTCCCTATATTGAAAAAATAGAATATAAAGGATTTTATAGAAGCCTATTTCTATAATATTATCCTAAATTTTAGATTATAGAAAGGTATTATCTTAGATAGAGGCCCGATCTTTACATTAGACTTCTAGGTAGAAATTTACTATTAGCTGTAGATAAAGCGTAGGTTAAGTACTACCTTCTACCTATAGACTAATAGGTAAATAGAACGCTAGAATTAGACACTAGAGTAGTATCTTAGAATCTTTACTTCTAAAAATCAAGATAATTAGGTATCCTTACTAAAAATAGCGTAGTTTACGTACAATAATTTAATCTATAAATTAACTAAGACTACGCCCTTTTATATAGTATTTAGGAAGTACCCTATTCTTATATTACCTCCTATAGATAGTAGGCTAGAGAGAGAGGTACCTAACGTTATAGAGCGTATAAAACGTATACAGGAAGTACGAGAAGAACTTAAGAGCTAATTATAGAAAGTATAAGCTTACTAAGCTAAATACTATAATAGTAAATATAAATTAGAAACCTTTTAGAGAGGAGACCTTATCCTCCTAAGTATAAAGAACCTAACGCTTACTAGCTAACTAAGTAAGAAACTAGCTAATAAGTTTATTAGCCTATTTAGGGTATAAAGCGCAGTTAGAACGTAGGTATACTACCTAACTCTACTACCTTATTATCGCATTTATAATATATTCTATATTTCCCTCCTTAAACGCTAGAAGCCTCGATCTAGTAGGGAAGATAATACCTAACCCCTAGAAGTAATAGAGGAAGGAGAAGAGGTATAGGAAGTAGAAAAGATACTTAAAAAATATAGAAGAAAAGGGTAACTTAAATATCTCCTAAGATAGGAAGGTTACGATAAGTCCTAGGATATATAGACCCTAGTAAAAGACTTTAAAAATATAGAGGAACTTATTAAAGATTTTAAGGCGAGTTAAAGCGCGAAGCAAGTAAGGAGAGTAAAAAGAGTATAACCGTATAGTTAATACGTACTTAAGGAATAAAGTTAATTAAGTAGCTAAAGGCTAGGTATCTATATATTAAAGAACTACGCTACTAATTACCCCAACCTAATTCTTATTACTATCCTTACTCTCCTCGCTCTACTTAAGCTCTACCTACTCTCTACTAGTATCCTTACTATCTATCGCTGCATCTCTATCCCTACTATTCTCCTTATCCCCCTTATTTTCTAGATTTACCTCTTAACTAGGCTGATTATTATTATTATTATTATCGTTATCGTTAGTAGGTAGTATAACCTAGAAGGTATTAGTATGCGCTATACATGTGCGATATACGCGAACTTACTATACGGCCTACGATAGTAATAAGATTATAGATAGTAGCTACTAAGTTCCTCTACTCTATAAGGATTAGCCCTAGAAACTAAGGCGTAGTAGTAGGAGTTTAGGTAGCTACTCCTAAGGGAGTACTACCTTAAGTAGCAAGGCGCCTCTTATTTAATAGCTCTAAGTTAAAGGTACACTATATACGCGTAAGCTTAACGCTAGTCGTACGCACTAGAGCGTCGCTCTTATAATTAGCGGTATTTATAACAGCAACGCTATACGTAGCGCGTAACTAGTATAAGCGATTAACGCGGCTATTAAGCTCTAAAGGAACCTATTTATATTAGTTAGAGCGTAACTCCTAGAGCATACTATAAAAAGAACTTACTAGGGAGTAGCTCCTATAATTATAGTTAGAATAATAACTATAGCGGCGATTATTAGGCTTATCGTAGATATTCTTCTAGTTAGCGATGCCTTAGGCGCAGCGCATGTAAGTTACGTAAGCGCTACGCTATTAGCGTGCTTAGCTAGATCGCTCTACTTAAAGGGCGTTATATTATATAAATTACTCTTCTTAATAAACTTAGGGCGTAGATAGAAGACTATAGTATTAAGTTTATCGTAGGCATTATATATGCGTTTTATATTTATACGTATGCGAGGTGATAGAGTAGAGTGATAATAAAATCCTTATTATAGGAAACTCTCCTATTAATATTATACTAGGTAGTAACGCGCGCAGTATATAAACAATTCGCTATTATATAGTAATAGTTCTTTACTTCGTTATTAGGTAAACGGGTAATTAACCTCAACGCGAGCGTAATAACTATAATAAGTATATAAGACGCGTATATAGCGCGCGATATACGCGAGTACTCTTTTCCCTTTTCCTATATAGTTTAAGGGTTTTTAATAAGATTGCGATAGAAGCTAATAAGGATATTAGCTAGGAGGGGAGGCTCTATAATAGAGGCTCTATAAAGAGACCCTATATTATATAACTTAGGTAGTAATACTAAGCCCCTAAGAAGGGACTACGCTACGTCTGCGTATAAAGGGCGCCCCTCTTGCGAAGATAGTTTAGTAAGTATTATTTTATTAATTAACTCTCTTTCTAGAGATAACTATTACCCCTTCACTATCTATCATAACCTATAATAAGTACTATTATCTTCTAGTTACTACCTTATAATTAGTAAGCTACCTATAAGGATCTAGTAGTTATCTAACCCTAGTTTATACTAGTTTAGTTAATAAAGATAAAGTATAGTATTACTAATAAAGATATATAGAATTTTAATAAGTCTAGCTTCCTAATAGGTAAGATCTTCTCTTAGCTTATTATTATAGATTTAGAGAAACCTAGAAAATAGAAGAAACTATAACTTAGTAATTATAAGTAGGTTACTCTAGTATAAGGTATTAAAGTAATAGGGTATATTATTCTATCCTTCCTTATCTTTATAGGTAAAGTCCTTATCTCCTCCTAGTTTACTAATCTACCTTATAACTAGGTTATTACTATCTCTTCTACTAGATAGATTAATAATAACTTTATACTAGTATAGCTTAAGTACTTTAACGCCTATATAAAGGCTTTTTATACTAGAGTATATAAGCTACTTATTATTAATAGCTATAAGAGTTATATCTTAATAGAATTCTAGGACTACTATAAGGAGAATAAGATTATTACTCTCTATATACTATCTTACTTATTATACCTACTATAGCCTCTTAATATTATCTCCTACTTACTATTAAAGCGCCTATATAGTAATAGGATCTTACTCTTAGTATATAGCTATATCTACTATATTAGTAAAGAAACCTTCCTACTAGCCTTTAAAGTAGCTTATAAGAAGATATTTATAAAAGAGAATATTTATATAAGGTTTTAAGATACTAGGCTAGTCCTATATAACCTAGATACTATATTATTAAAGCTAGATATATAGCTATATATACTAATACTACCTATACCTAGTACTATTACCTAGGAGGTATAAATACTATATAATACCTATAAGATAGAGGTATAATCTATACTAATTTAAAACTATATATAAAACTATTAGGAGTCTCTAGTAAGTTTATTAGATAAGTAGGTTAAGTAGTTAAGTAAAAGTACTTAGTAGATAGCTTATAATATAGTATTAATATAGGAGGAAATAGGCTACCTATAAGATATAATTAACGTATTAATAAAGTATAAGAGCTATAAGAGATAATTTATACGTATAGAGGAGACTTTTATAGTTAGTAAGGTATCTAACTTAATTACTAAAAAGGAGGATAGTAGTTATAAGGATAGTAAGATATCTATAAAGAGAGTACGCGTAGAGAGGTACTATAAGCGTTATAATAAGATTAGATATAACTCCTATACCTATAAGGTAGAAATAGAAGATATAGATAATAGTAATACTTCTAAATAATACTATACTATTATATATAGTATAGTAATTTATTATAGTATTATACTATATTACTATATACAGAGGGGTGCACGAAAAAAGAACCAATTGAAAAAATAGCCTTTTTTAACATACTATATCTTACTTAATATAAGAGCTATAGCTATAAAAAATTAATATTTTAAAAGAGAAAAGCTTGCTCTTTTAGGTTATATAAAAATATATAGCTTAGTAAGCGTATCTTAGCTATAGTAGCTCACTGAAATAGGGGTATCTTTTTAAGCCGTATTTAAAGGCTTACAACTTTTTATTTTAAGTATCTTTTTTCCTATATTTTATATATATTAATTATCTATATAGAACCTATTATATATTAGGTTTATAGACATATTGTATTACTATATTAATATTTATAAAGAAACTCGGTTTTTTTAGACTTTAGTTATTAAATATATATTAGACTAGACTAATACTTAGTCTAATAGCCTATAACTATTTTAATAGCCTTCTACCTTCTAATTAAGGATAGTATATAATTATCTATAGCCTAATAGCTTATAGCGTACTACTCTTCTATTTTAGTAAGCTTAAAAGCTTCTATACTCTTTAAACTAATTCCTATACCTAAACTCTTCCTAGGTTATTTATTTAGCCTATCTTTAAGTAGATTCTATATATTTTTAATAGAATTTAAATCTAGACTAATAGTAGAGTAAGGATAAAGCTTAACTTTATTCCTTTTAAACTAATCCTTAATAGCTTTAGTTTTATCGATATTATAGTTATCTAACTAAAATCTCTAGCCTAAATAGATAATTAGTATATATTTTAGAAATATAACTAATAAATATATATATATATATATATAGATATATATAAAAGAAAAAGGAGTAAAAAAGAGGTAGAGTTACTTACTATATTATATATACTTTTTAACTACTAGATTAAGTAGCTCTTATATATATCTTCTATTATCTAAAGGTAAAGTATTTATAGAGTCCCTTTTAATAATTAATTTAGATTATTCTCCTAGTTAAATAGATATCTAAACTATAATAGTTATATTTCTAGATATAACTTAGTTACTATTAATATAATAAAAAAACTAATTAAATAGAAAAAAAGATAATAGAAAATAGAAAAAAATAGTATACTAGGATTTTTTTTAAACTTAATTTTATAAATTATAGAAACTAATTACTTTCTAGTCTTAATAGAGCCGATTTTTCTATAGTATTCTTATATAGCTATTTACTCTCTTTATATACAGCTTTTATCTAAAAGTATAATCCTTTTTAGATTAAATTCTTTCTTTTCTACTATCTTTAATTACTATCTAGCGTACTTAAGTCTTTTATTTAGCTAATTTAGCTAAAATTTAAAGACTTTTTAGTACTTATATTAGTAGTAACTCTCTCTCCTTCTAAAAAGTATTATAACTTTCTTATACTAGTACTTAGATTATTTTCTAGTATTAATCTCTTATTTATCTTCTTAGGGCTTTAAATTATATCTCTTATAATTACTCTTTTTTCTTTTTTAAAAACTCTAGTAGGTCTTTCTTTATATCTTTTTATATCCTCTACTTTTATATATTTTTTCTTTTTAATTATATTATTAGTATTATAAATTATTTTATATTTCTTTTTTAAGATAGTAGCTATTATATTAGGAGAGTTATTAGGAGAGTTATTAGCTTCTAATAGAAGCTAGACGTTAGGTTCGAGTTTCGAGAGATTTAGTACTAATTTAAAGAATTTAGTAAAAATTTTAAAAATTCTTAATTTAATAGCTATAGGCTAGTATTTTAGTAATCTATTACGTAAGCTAACTATTAATCTATTTTTTTTATTTTTTTCCTCTAATTCTAAAAATTTACTTAGATAAGTAACCTATACTAAAAATTTATTTATATAATCTTTACTACTAAAACTAGGATTTATTAAAAAATTAGACTTTTTTAAACGTAAATTAAAAAGTTGTACTACTTTAAAAACTAAGTAAAATAATACTACTACTTTAACTCTAAATATAATAATATAGGTTACATAATATTACTACTTTTTTATTAGAAAATTAATATTTACCTTTTTCTCTATAAAATAAATATTTACTTTTATTTCTAGCTTATATAGTTATTAAGATATAGTATATTAAAAAAGGCTATTTTTTCGATTAGTTCTTTTTTCGTGCACCCCTCTATATATACTATACTAGTATTAGAGTAGCTACTCGCTTAAAGTAGCTACTTACTTATAAACTATATTATAAGATTACTACCTCTCTTAATATATATTATAAAACTATATTAAATTCTTTCTAAAATCTATTAATACCTTAAAAGTAAAGAAGTAGAAGGTTAAATATTAATATACTAATATAATAGTACCTTATTACCTAGGCTAAGCTAAATTACTTCTACTAAAAGAAGCTACTTAAAGAGATTATTAGGCTAGTAAATAGGTTAGGAGTACCTATTAATAGGTTAGGTTAGGTTAGGATTATATAGACTCTAGGTTTAGGTTAGGGTTTAGTTACTACTCCTCTAGGTTAGGTTAGGTTAGAGTTATATAGGCCCTAGGTATAGGTTTAGTCGAACCTAGTACTAGCGTAGATATAGGTTAGGTTAGGGTACCTATTAGGTTACCTACTAAAGTATAATATTCTATAATTATTACCTATATTAAAATACCCTAAATATAAGATAAGATAAGATAAGTAGTATAAAAAAATTGAAATTATTAGTTAGACCTAAGGTAACCTAGTCTATACTAACTATACCTAAACCTAGAGCCTATATAACCCTAACCTAACCTAACCTAGAGCTAGTATTAACTTAGTAAATTTAGGTTAGGTTAGGTTAGGTTATTACGTAATCTAACCTAACTCTAATCTAACCCTTACCTATTTACTAGCCTAGAGATTATATTCTTAGAAGTTTCTATCTATAAGTAATCCTTATATAAAGTATTTAAAAAGAAGTACTACTTTTACTATATTACTATAGAGAAGCTACTTATTATACCTAAATAATAAGAGAATAAGTTAAAATAGATTTATTCTTATTTAAAATAGACTTCTTAAATATAGGTAGTAGTAATTTAGATATAGAGGAGTATAAAAAGTAAAGTATAATTTTTTTTAACCTTTTTTAAAGTTTTATAACTTCCTTAATATAAGAGCTATAACTATAAAAAATAGATATTTTTAAAGAGAATAATATACTCTATTTATTTAAATAAATATCAATAACTTAGTAAGTATATTTTAGCTATAGTAGTTTACTAAAATAGGGGTCTCTTTTTAAGCTATATTTAAAGGTATATAACTTTATATTTTAAGTATCTTTTTCCCTATATTTTATATAGATTAATTATCTATATAAAGCCTATTATATATTCGGTTTATAGATATATTATATTACTATATTAATATTTATAAAGAAACTTAGTTTTTTTAGAATTTAGTTACTAAATATATATTAGATAGGACTTATACTTAGTCTAATAGCCTTTAGCTATTTTAATAGCCTTTTACCTTCTAGTTAAGGATAGTATATAATTATCTATAGCCTACTAGCTTATAGTATTCTACTCTTCTATTATAGTAAGCCTAAAAGCTTCTATACTCTTTAAATTAATTCCTATACTTAAACTCTTTCTAGAGCGTTTATTTATCCTATCTTTAAGTAGACTCTATATATTTTTAATTGGATTTAAATCTAGGCTATAGGTAGGGTAAGAATAGAGCTTAACTCTATTTCTTTTAAATTAACTCTTAATAGTATTAGTTTTATAGATTTTATAGTTATTAAATTAAAATCTCTATCCTAAATAGATAATTAATATATAAACTAGAAATATAAATAATAGATATATATAGATAGATAAAGAAGTAAAAAAGATAGTAATACTATTATAAGTCGAGTAGCTTAGGAATAAGTAGAAGATAGATTATTAATTTTTAAGCTATATAGAGAGAGTACTATATATATATATAGAAAGCTTAAATAGCTTACTTATATTATACTATTATAAGGAGATAGTTACCTAGTAAAGTCTTTAGCTATACTAATAGCGTAGGTTAATCGACTATTTCTTAAAGACTAAGTTTTAATAAGATAAGATTATATTCTATACTATATACCTTTAACTATTCCTTCCTCCCTATAATATATATACTTCTACTATTACTCCTTCTACTAAGCTTTTATACTTATTTTATAGAGAGGTTAGAGTACTTTAGTAGTACCTTCGGTACTAGTATAATATAATATATACTTATATACTCTTATATTAAGCTATACTTCTTTATTTTAAGTTAAGCTTAAAGATATTAGGTATACCTAATATCTATATAATTAAGGTTAAGCTAAGCTTAATTATAATATACTCTCTAAGTAAGCTATATAGCTATAATTTTTAAGATTTCTCTAAACTTACTTAAAACCTTAGTTTCTTATAATTTTACCTATTATAAACTTAGGCCTTAGCGCGTATATATAATATATATAATATATTTTATTACTAAGTAAGTAATATTACTAAGTAAGTAGCTCTAAAACCTATATAAAATCCTACTAAGTAAGTAGCTCTATCTCTAGAACTACTAATTAGAATTAGCTATAAATTTTAAAATAGAGCTATACCTAAGTAAATAAACTAAATCTAGAATATCTAAGCTTTATCTAACGTAATTAGGAAGCTATTTAGAAAAGGCTATTTTTTAGCCTCTATACTTTAGTATCTCTATAAATACTAATTATAGAGTTTAGATATTTTAAATAATATATTTTATAAGCGAGTGGCTACCCTAAGCAAGTAGCTACCCTAATACTAGCGTAGCGTATACGTAGCGACGCAGTACAACACTATAATAAATTA
Source organism: Phaeosphaeriaceae sp. PMI808 (assembly GCA_021365335.1). Taxonomy (NCBI): domain Eukaryota; kingdom Fungi; phylum Ascomycota; class Dothideomycetes; order Pleosporales; family Phaeosphaeriaceae; species Phaeosphaeriaceae sp. PMI808. The sequence goes on from JAJTIZ010000208.1 coordinate 32,286, forward strand.
CTATACTATACGTAATAGTATAGTATTATTTAGAAGTATCGCTATTATCTATATCTTCTATTTCTACCTTATAGGTACGGGAGTTATGTCTAATCTCGTTATAACGCCCGTAGTGCCTCTCTGCGCGCACCCTCTTCGTAGGCGTCTTACTATCCTTATAACTACTACCCTCCTTTTTAGTAATTAAGTTAGATACCTTACTAACTATAAGAGTCTCCTCTACGCGTATAAATCGTCTCTTACGGCTCTTATACTTTATTAATATGTTAATTACGTCTCGTAGGTAGCCTATTTCCTCCTATATTAATACTATATTATAAGCTATCTACTAAGTACTTTTACTTAACTACTTAACCTACTTATCTAATAAATTTACTAGAGACCCCTAATAGTTTTATATGCGGTTTCGAATTAGCGTAGATTACGCCTCTATCTTGCGGGCGTTATACAGTATTTGCGCCTCCTAGGCAATAGTACTAGGTGCAGGTAGTATTAGTATATGTAGCTATACATCTAGCTTTAATAATATAGCGTCTAGGTTATATAGGACTAGCCTAGCGCCTTAGAACTCTACGCAAATATTCTCTTTTATAAACGTCTTCTTATAAGCTACTTTAAAGGCTAGTAGGAAGGTTTCTTTACTAATATAGTAGATGCGGCTACGTACTAAAAGCGAGATCCTATTACTATATAGGCGCTTTAATAGTAAGTAGGGGACGACGTTAAGAGGCTATAGTAGGTGCGATAAGTAAGATAGTATATAGAGAGCGATAATCTTATTCTCCTTATAGTAGTCCTAGAATTCTATTAAGATATAACTCTTATAGCTATTAATAATAAGTAGCCTATATACTCTAGTATAAGAAGCCTTCGTATAGGTATCGAAGTACTTAAGCTACGCTAGCGCAAGGTTATTATTAATCTATCTAGTAGGAGAGATAGTAATAATCTAGTTATAAGGTAGATTAGTAAACTAGAAGGAGATAAGGACCTTACCTACAAAGATAAGGAAGGGTAGGATAATACGCCCCGTCGCCCTAATACCTTATACTAGGGTAACCTACTCGCGATTACTAGGTTATAGTTTCTTCTATTTTCTAGGTTTCTCTAAACCTATAATAATAAGCTAAGAGGAGATCTTACCTATTAGGAAGCTAGACTTATTAAAATTCTATATATCCTTATTAGTAATACTATACTTTATCTTTATCGACTAAACTAGCGCGAACTAGGGCTAGATAACTACTAGATCCTCGTAGGTAGCTCGCTAGCGATTATATAGACGGCTCTATCGCGTTCGCACCTTAGGTATACGCTTAATAAAGTTATTAACCTAGTTCTTACTAGTAGGCTTATCACTACAGTCTCTTAGTAGTCTATTAGCTATATCTTATATATATACCTTCGAGGGGGGTATACTACGTAGACTCTTATTAAGTATACGCTATATAATCGCCTCCTCCTCTAGTTTTATAAGGCACTTTAAGTTCGGCTCGCAATTACATTAAGAGTATTATCTAGCGCGTTAGCAACGTATAGTCGTTTAGGGGACGTTATAGATTTCTATAGCGCGCTTTATACTTAGAATCTAGTTTAATATAATACTAGAGATAGCTAAGAATATATCTCCTTTAGTATAAGCCTATTATACGTTACGTTATTAAGATATAAGATAATTCTACTACGCATGCGTTGCGCTAGTATTAGGGTAGCCACTCGCTTAGGGTAGCCACTTACTTATAAACCACGTTAGTATATACTAGTATATATAGAAATCTACTATAAAATTTCTAGCTAATTCTAATTAGTAGTTCTAGAGATAGAACTACTTACTTAGTAGGATTTTATATAGGTTTTAGAGCTACTCGCTTAGTAATATTACTTACTTAGTAATAAAATATATTATATAGAGTAAACTATAAGCTTTTTACTTTACTAAACCTTATAAATTACTATACTATATCCTATAAGATATTATTTAGTATATACTCTATATATTCCTATAGACTTTCTAACTCTTATCTTTATTCTATAAGCTCTATACTAACTTTTATATAGACTTAATTAATTATCTCTATATACCTATACGTTACTAAAGCGCGCTATAAAGAAGAAGCTACTACTATTAAAGAGAAGAAGAAAAAAGAGAGAAAGAAGAAGTAGTAAGCTTATTATACTATCTCTACTCTTATATCTCTTTATACCTTCTCTACTACTTTATCTCTACTACTATTTCTCTCTTCTCTAAAGTATAGAGCTTTCTAAGTAGAGCTCTACTTTAGCTATACTAAAAGTACTTTAGTAGATTCTTTTCTTATAAAGTATTATAACTCTATTAGGAAGAGTATATACTATATATACTATATCTATAAGTATAAGTATAAGTTTATATAAGTAATTCTTTCTCTTATAAATTCTAATTATAGTTCTTAAATAAGCTTTAATAGCTTTTAATAGAACTTTTATTAGGGCTTATACTAATTAGTAGCTAGTAGGGCTAATTAGTACTAATATAGGCTAGAGCTAACTATAAAAAGGTAAATAGTTATATACTATTATAGGATAGTAATTACTCTCTTTAATATAGACTAAGTTATACTACTCTTATCTATTACTATAATAATATATCTTATATTCTTATATTATAATTACTTTAAATAATATATTATATTAATAGAACTTATTACTATTATAAGCTTATTACCTTTACTTATCTATATTATCCCTCCTAAAAGCCCTATAGCTATACTACTATAGGACTTAAGAATAGTAAAGAGTAATATACTCTATCTAGCTTAGGACCTATAATAAGGAGATAAAAGTTATATTACTAACTTACTTTAGTCTAAAGAATACTCTATTAATTTTAATAAGGCTAATTAAAATTAATCTACTCTAACTTAAATAGTCTTAGCTAGTAAACTAGAGTAATTATATACCTAGTATTAATATACCTATAATAAGAAAGAGTTAAAATTACTAAGATAAATTTAAGCTTAATATAAGGTAGGTAAATTAGATATAGTTAAGATATTCCTATCTATTCTACTCTTAAGCCTTAGCTAGTTATTAACTTTAAACCTTCTCTAGCTAAAGCTACCTTAAACTTTTACTAAGAAAAATAGAGCTAAGTATAACTAATAGGAGAGAGACTATAAGAGTTACTTCCTATATATCTCTCTAAACTTTACTACTAAAGATTAGAAAGTAGAATTTAGAATAAAATATATCTTAAAGCTACTAAAAACTACCTAGAAGGTATATTATAGGAGTAAAAGCTATATTAAATCCTAATAGACCCTAAATTAGCCTAATTTAAAGATAGTTATACTTAATATACTAGGAATACCTATTAAATATAAAACCTATACCTATAATACTCTAAAAAGATATAAATAATACTTAGAATAGTTACTAACTAATCTTCTAGAGTATCTATATTTACTATAGGAAGAGTTTCTAGAATAAATACTAGAGCTCTAAGTTCTAAAGTATTAGAAAGTACTAGTATAGTTAATTTAGGACTAACTATTATTCCTCTTACTAGAAAGACTTATAACTCTCTTATAACTAAAGAAATAGGTAAATATTATATATAGGTACTTATAATAGATAAGATTATATATACTAGGTAAAAGAGGAGAAAAAGGCTATATACTAGAAATATTAGAGTCTAAGAGAGATAAAAGATCTCTAAAGAAAGTTAAGAAATAGAGGACTAGTAAGAATAGACTTTAATTAGTATAAAGTAGCCTAATAAAACTTCTAAGACTATAGGCTAAGAATACTATAGTATTCTTAGTATATTAGAAGTATAGGGAATTAAGCTATAAGAAGCCTAACTACTCTTAGCTAAAGTAAGCTAGCCTAACTAATAAGAGCTATAAGTTAGAAAAAGATAAAAGCTCTAAGACCTAGTCTTTTATCTTATAGTCTATATAGAACTATCTTAAAAGAGTAAAGACTAAGGCCTACTACATAATATAGTATACTCTAAGCTATAGTACCTCCTAATAGTAAGGATAAACTTAGGAATATCTTTAGTATTTAATACTATAGTAGATAGAAGGTTATACCTAAATCTAGTATCTATAGTACTAGTAAAGGAGTAAAACCTTACTATTATTCTACTACTAGATCTACTAGTAGAGAGAGTAAATAGTAGAGCTCTAATTATATATAGAATAATCTTAGTAGAAATAACTATTACTAACTTAAAGAGATATATATAATAATAAAGTATACTCTTTATAGTAATAGATCTAAAAAGATACTAAATATTTCTTAATCTACTCTAGATTAATAAGATTTAACCTAAAGTAAGCTATAGTAGTAAAAGACTACTCTTCTAAAATAAAAAAGCTAAGGATTAACTTAAGTTTAAACTAGTAGGTATAGAAGATACTAAATAATTTAATAAGATATTAAGAAGTCTAGTAAGTAATATTTATATATACTCTATAAACTATATAGGATAATTAGAGCTAACTAGGCCTAATAAAAGCTTATTACCTCTATAATATACTAAGTATATTAATATTATATCTATAGAAGATACTAAGGTACTAACTAAGTATAGACTATAAGATTTAGCTATAAATCTAGTATAAGATATATAACTACTATATTAACTCTTATATAACCTCTTAGTAACTAAACTATATACTCTATAGAAGTACTTATCTAAATATATAGGGAGGGAGTAGATTTAATACTTAAAGTTACTAGTAGGAGTACTAATACTCTTTATAAAAAAGAAAGATAGTACCTTATACCTATATATAGACTATAGGAGCTTAAATAAGATAATAGTTAAGAATTACTATCTACTACCTCTAATATCTAAGAGTTTAGAGTAATTAGCTTAAGTAAAGTTTTATACTAAGCTTAATATCTAAGATATATATTATTATATAAGAATTATAGATAGTAATAAATAGAAAACTACCTTTAAGACTAGATTTAGCTATTTTAAGTATATAGTAATACTATTTAGCCTTATAAATATACCTACTTAATTCTAAGCTTATATAAACTAGGTACTAGTAGGCTTAATTAATATAATCTATATTATCTACCTTAATAATATCCTAATCTTCTTAGATATAGAAGATAAATATATAGCCTATATAAAGGAAGTCCTAGATAGACTATATAAAGCTAAGCTATTTATAAAACTTAAGAAGTATAAATAGTATACTAGATATACTAAATACTTAGGTTATATAATTATACTAGAAGGAGTTAGTATAGATACTAATTAAGTTAAAATAGTCTAATCTTAGTTAATCCTATATACTATACGCGATATATAAGTATTCCTAGGCTTTATAAACTACTATAGATAATTTATTCGTAACTTCTCTAAAATAGCGCTCCTATTAACTATATTAACCTAAAAAGGCTTAAATATAGCCTAGAGTAGTCCTACTTAAAGAAGAGAGAAGAGCTAAGAAATAGAAATAGGTACTAAAGAGAGAAAAGCCTTCTAAAAGCTAAAAGACTCTTTTCTAGAAGTATCTATTTTTACTTACTTTATAAGAGAAAAAGAGATAAAAGTAGAAGTAGTATTAGATTAGATAATAATCGCGATAGCGATCGAGATAGGTACGCGCGTACGCGTACTACTAGCTAAGTAAGCTAAATTAAACCGCGCTATACTAGCTTAACTATAGGTATCCCTTTAATAGGAGAGCTATAATTAAGTAACGCGCTAGCTTAATAAAGGGGGACCCTAGGGTATAAGAGTAATTAAGGAACTCTCTAAAGTATATTAAGAGTAGTAGAAAGGGTAGATAATAGAATTAATTAATTAATTTAATTAATCCTATTAATTATATTAATCTTTCCAAGTAACCTTTAAATCTAATAATTAAGAGTCTTATTACCTTATACTAAATCTAAGTATTAAATCGAGTATTAAATCGAGTATTAAGTTAAGTTAAGCTAATTAGTACCTATATATAGAATTTAGGTAGACCTAACTTCTATTAATTAGCTAGTCCTAACTAGCGCGCTCTATAATTAGCCCTTAGCGCGCCCTACTAAACCCTTAACTAAGCTTAATATAAGCTACTTACTAAACCGAGACGCTATAGTAGTCCTTATAAATTATAATAGCTAGCTAGTATAGTACTATTAACTTAAGATAAGTTATAACCTACTTAATATCTAGCCTATCGTTAATCTAGACGATATTACTAAACTAACTCTAAAGCTAGTAACTCCTATTAAACTAGATATTAGTAACTATAAGCTAGTAAGGGTAATAGCTATTATAAGCGCCTCTAGCTAGGTAGTATTACGATCTACCCGGTTAGGTATGATCCTAGACTCTCTAATAAGAATATAGTTAGCGGTAATACCCTAAGCTCTAACACGAAAATTAGAGCTATTACTAGCTAGCCTTAAAGCGTTTAAAGAGGATAGTAAATAGTATACGAAATAAATAATCGCCTTCTAACTTAAATATAAACTATATAAAGAAGAGAAGGATAAACTAAGTAAAGTAGTAAATTATATTATTAAGACTATAGCCTTATACCTTTACCTAAGCTACTATAGACCTAGTTAATTAATTAAGATATAGGTTAAGAACTTAAGAGATATACTTAGTATAGACCTAGATAAGTAACGTAATAAAGCACGATAAAAGTACTATACTACTCTAAAGCCTATAAGATCTCTAAATAATTAGGATACGTAGCTAACTGAATATAACTAAGCTACTACTCTTACTAAAATAGAAAGAGTAAGTAAGCTATAGAATAATTAAGATATAATAAAAGACTTTCTAGGCGCTATTTAAAAGGTCGCCTCTACGTAGGTAATAACCTTCTCTAGTCCTAGAGTAAATAGATCGACTATATATAGAAAGGAGATAATAAAACTCTTCTAAGACTATATAATCTAATCTTATCCCCTATTAAAGTAGTAGAAGGCTCTTAGGTTAGTATATATAACTAGTAGTAAAGCTAACTAGAATATATAGAGGGACGCCTCTAGTATATTAGATAATAGAGCGCTATCTACCTTATTATAGGGTAGCTAGGGGAGACCCTAGTAGAATCGTTTACAAGTAACTAATTAAACGAGTAAGTGAACTCTTAAGAGTACTAGTAAAGAATACCTCGCTTATAGGTAACTAACTTATAAACTTGAAGACTACTACTATACCTATACTAAGCTAGTACCTAAATAGTTTAAGCTAAATTAAGCTATATTGAATTTAGTATAGTTAAGACTAAAGTCTAATAAGAGCTTAAAAAGGATAATTAACTAATTGGATCCTAAAAAGCCTTATATCGCGATATAGTTATAAATAAAAGAATCCTAAACTCCTAACTCTATACTTAAATAACTAGAAGGCCGGATAATATTAACTATTAAATAAGGGATCGCCTAGTCTATATTTAATACTAGCTAACCTAACTAGTATAAACTTAAGAACTACTTTATACTTAACTTAGGATCTATAATATATATATCTAATAATAAGTTACGTTTTAAGTATATTAGTCCTCTAATACTAGGAGACTATATATATATAAGTAATACGAGAATCTAGATTAAGGGATATAGTATAGTATAAGTAAGAGGATACTATTAAAATAGCCTATTATAAATACTCTTACTTAAAGGAGTAGCTTAGTACCTAGATATTCTCTATAATCTTATATTATTCTAGCTACTTAGAAGGTAGGGAATCTAGTAGGATAATAAAGATAAACTAATAATACTATATAGGTAAGATAACTCTATTATAGCTATCCTTAAAGAACTTAAGGAGTAGTAGATTATTGAAAAACTAAGCCTAGAAGTAAATACTACTATAGTATTTTACTCTAAGATGATTAGATTAAAGAGGGCTACTATACTACTCTAGTATAAGAGATTAGGCTATCTAGAGCTGTTAGTAATTAAATACCTTATCTAATAATTATAAGGAGTAAGGATTATAGGTATTATAATAGTATAATATAACGTATATAGACGTACTAAGTTAAAGAGATAGATATAGCGAGAGCCTTAGTTAATTAATAAAGGACTAGGAGAGCGACTAGCCCTAGATTTCTATAACTATAAATATAGCTTAAATAAGGAAAAGAGTTAAATAATTATAATAGACTAATACTCTCGCTTTATCTAGGACTTCTACTTTAAAGGTAATTAAACTATAGCGTCGATTATATTACTACTTTAAATACTAGTTAAGTTTCTTTAAACTTAATTTAATATTACTATTAAAGTAATTAAGGCTGATAACGAGATAGTAATAGTTAAACCTAAAGTATAAAGATACTTAATAATAATAGGAATTAAAGTTAAGCCCTACGCTCTAGATATATAAGCCTAAAATAGAGGAGCTAAATACTTAGGGAGTATTATTAAGGAGAAGGCTTAAGTAATATAGTTAGACGCTAATCTCCTATAGGAGCTCTAGCTAGAAATTAACTAAGCTGCCATATACCTATATAACTAAATACTAAATTACTTAAATAAGTAGAGATTACTATATAAGAAGTTCTTTACCTAGGTAGCTGGACTAAATAGAATTATTACTAGTCTACGAAGGCTAAACCAATCTTATCTAAAAGTATATAGCTATAAAGCCTTTATAATAACTAATAATACCTATTAAGATAAGTTAAGGCTATAATAGCTTAACCTAAAAGCGTAGATTAGTTATCTTATAGGATACTAGTTAATAAATATCTATTATATATAGATTCTATTACTTAGGAGAGTTATTAGTATAAGAGATATAGTATTTAACGAAGAGACTATCTTTAATAGAAAAAGGGAGGATCTTATAGATAACTTAATATATAATACTCTTGAAGAGATTATAGTATAGGTAAGATTAGTAGAGCTACTAGCTATATTATAAACTAAAACTAAGTCTTTCTACGAAGAAGATACTATAACTCTAGTAGACTAGTATAAGCCTTATCTAAGATACGAATATAGTCGAAAGATAATAGAGGCGTATCCTACGCTACCACTAACGCCGCTACTAGTAGTGTTTCTTACTTAATTAATTACTTATAATAAGAGGGAACTAGGCTCGGCTAAAATAGTTCTATAGGCAGCCGCCTTTATAGTAGGTATATAAGGAGGGAGCTTTAGGTAGTTTAATAGAACTACTATTAATAAAGCTTAAATAAAGAGACTACTCGCTAGAGGTATTATACCGCACTTAAACTAGCTACTACTACTACCGAAGGCCTACTTGAATCTAGAGAGCTATCTACTATATAAACTTTTTAAGGAAGCTAAAAAAGACTATCTTAAAAGCTATAAGTAGATAAAATCTTAAGAGGAAATAAAAACTACTCTAATTAAATAGTCTAGGTAGTAAATACTTAACTATATATAGGTATATATATATAAACTAGACTAGAATTACTAGCTACTTAAATATAAAGCGAGGCTAGTCGTTAGAGGAGACTAATAGCGAGATATTACATCTTAAGATACCTACGCTACTATACTAGCTAGCCGCTTATTTTAAATACTTATAGTACTAGCTACTAAATACGATCTAGAACTTAAATAATATAACATTATAAATACGTTTATATACGTAAATATTAATAGAGAAGTATATATAAGAATACCCTAGAGCTATTAAAAGCTAGGAGTAATACAATAAGTTAAGAAAGCTCTATATAGACTCTAGATTTCTCTACTTCTATAGTAAAGGGAGCTTACTAAAATACTAAGAGAATATAGGTTTAATATAATCTTATATAAACTATACTATATAATAAAAGATAGTATAATTATATTCTTCTATATAGATAATATTATAATTATATACTATAGGTATAGAAAAGATAAAGTAGAGAAAGCTATTACCCTACTTAAAACCAGATACTTAATTACTAGAGGAAGCGATTTAAAGTAGTTCCTTAGTATTAAAGTAACTCGAAACTAAGACTAGAAGCTTATATAACTCTTATAGGCTTTATATATTAATAAAATTTAAAGGCTAGCTACTAAGATCAACTAATAATATAATATACTAATAGCTACTATTAAACTAATACCGCGAGAAGGACTAGCTACTCTATCTAAGATTAATAAGTATTAACGTAAAATCAGCTTACTACTCTTTACTATAGTAACTACTAGACTAGATATAGCCTTTACTACCTTACGCCTAGTATAGTTTCTTATAAACCTAAGTACTAAGTATTAAAATACTACTAATAGAGTACTCCTCTATCTTAAATCTATGTAGGCATGAGTATTAGAAATAGGAAAAGGAGAAATACTTAAAGTAGCTAGCGATACCTTATTTACTAATAATACCCTAGACTATAAGAGCTTATAAGAATATATAATTAAACTATTTAGAGGCCTTATAGTATAGAGAGTAAGTAAATAAGATATAGTAACTACTTTAACTACTAAAGCTAAACTATTAGCCCTCTTATAAGTTGTAAAAGAAGCTATTTTTATATTATAACTCCTACGAGAACTTAAGGTTACTTAACTCAACTTACTAATTATAATTAAATATAATAATATATAGACTATCTAACTAGTTACTAAAGAAATAGCTAAGCTCTAAACTAAGCTAAGGTATATTAATATCTATAACTACTAGCTTAGATAAGAAGTATTAAATAGAACGCTATAGATTAAGTATATACGAATAGATAAGATAATTATAGATAGACTTATAAAGGCGTTACTATTAAATAAATAGACTAGGTTCCTTAAATAACTTAGGCTAGTAGAATAATACTAGTTAACTCTAGATAACACTTAACCTTAGCTAGAAGAGATATAAGACTAGCTCGAATTAATAATATTAGCTCTAGCTAATAACTAATAGTTTTTAGCTAAGGGGGTATATTAGATTAGATAATAATCGCGATAGCGATCGAGATAAGTACGCGTGCACGCGCGCTACTAGCTAAGCGAGCTAAATTAAACTACGCTATACTAGCTTAACTATAGGTATCCCTTTAATAGGAGAGCCGTAATTAAGTAACGCGCTAGCTTAATAAAGGGGGACCCTAGGGTACGAGAGTAATTAAGGAACTCTCTAAAGTATATTAAGAGTAGTAGAAAGGGTAGATAATAGATAGAATTAATTAATTTAATTAATCCTATTAATTATATTAATCTTTCTAAGTAACCTTTAAATCTAATAAGTAGATACCTTTAGTAGAGTAATTATAATTATTTTAAGCTAATTAGTCTTAATTAAGAGTAGTCTAGTATAATAGTACCTAATTAACTTTTTTTTAAAAAAGTTAATCTAAGTAGAATATAATTATAATATATATAACTAAGAACTACTTATAATTACTAGAAACCTAGAATACTAGTATTATTACCTTAAAGGAATCCTCTTTAAAATCCTTATAGACTATAATAACTTAAAATAGTTTATAGAGATAAAAATATTAAACTATAGGTAAGTAAGATTCTACCTATTATTAACTACTAGTCTAAAGCCTTAAACCTAGCTAATAAGCTCTTAAGAAGGCTAGATTATATAGAAGAAGTATAGTTCTTAAAGTAGAAGTATAATAAAGCCTTTATCTACCTAATAAAGAATCTCTTTAGCTAAACTATATAGATTAAACCTTCTAAGTTATAGTAGTTACGTATAGCTAATAAAATAATAATATAACTAAAGAAGCTATAGCTTTAAAGGAGTTCTACTAGGAAGAATAGAGATATACTAGTAACTTAAAATACCTATAAGAGTAAGATAAAGTAGAATAGGATTAGAAATCTATCTTAGAGGATTTAGAGAAGAGGTTAGTATAAAATAACCTACTCGTACTTAAATATAACTAAAAAGGGCTAAAAGTCCTTAATATACCTAAAGAAAAGGCTAAAGTACTTAAAGAATACTATAATAACTTAATAGTAGGTTACTTTAGTATAAGAAAGATCTTAGAGAAACTTTAAAGGTAATATACCTAAGAAGGAATATAAAAGGATATAGCTAAGTACTATAAACTCTACCTAAAGTACTAAAGGTTAACTATAGTAAAATACTATCTATATAGTCTACTTTAATCCTTTCTACTTCTAACTAAAGCTTAAAAGGAAGTAATAATAGATTTTATTATAGAACTTCTCCTAAGTAAGATATTAGGTATAGTATATAATTCTATACTTATAATAGTAGATAAGTTAACTAAAATAATATACTATATCCTAGCTAAAGCTAATTAGAATAGAGAAGATCTAGCTTTAACCTAGATAAGAGAAATTATCTAACTCTATAGAGTTCTAGTATAAGTTATTTTAGATAGAAGCCTACTAATAAATATAAAATACTAGAAATCTTTCTATTACTATCTAAATATAAAGTATATTCTCTCTTTAACCTACTATCTATAGACTAATAGCTAGACTAAAAGATAGAATTAGATACTTAAATAGTACCTATACTACTACTATATACTTAAGTAGGATAATTAAGTATAATAGCTACTAATTATAGAATATATATATAATAATAGTATATATATAGCTATAAAAGTTATACTATTCTAAGTTTACTATAGTATATACCTAACTAAGCTAAATTAGCCTAAATAAGATCTTACTAAGAGTAATATACCTCTAGTAAGGGATTAGTAGTAAAAGTAATCTTAATATAATAAGAATATAAGAGGAATATTACTACTACTAATAAATACTAGAAGAGGTATACTAATAGAAAAAGAATAGAAATTCTATTTAAAGTAGGTAATTAGATCCTCTTATCTACTTAGTATATTAAGTCTACTAGACTAAAAAAGAAACTAAATTAGAAATACCTAGGTCTAGACTATATAGTAGCCTAAATTAGCTTAACTATATTTAAAATTAATATACTAGATTAAAGAGTATATACCTAGTCTTTTATATCTTACTACTAGAGAAGTATATATAACTAAGAGTAATTCTATACCTTAAGAAATCTCTATAGAAAGCTCTAAATATAATAGATAAAGATATATATAAAGTAGGGAAGGTAAAGAATAGAATATAGAAAGATAGTAAATAGTTATACTTAATAAAATAGAAAAACTACCTAAAAGAGAAAATACTAGAACTATTAGCTAACCTATCTACCTCTATACTTAATTAGTTCTAGAAAAGATATAGATTATAATATAAGCTATAATAAGTACTATTTAGCTAACTAGACCTATAATAGCCTAAATTAGGAACTTATCTAAACTAAGAATAGTTCTACTAAAAGAAGAAGGAAAAGATAGTATAATTATAATAGAGACTTAAGAGCTACCTTTACCTATATAATAATTTTTTATATACTTAAGTTTTTTTTAAATTATTTAGGTATTTAATAGTACTTATATAAGTACTCTAGTATATATTATAGTATTAAAGAAGTAGAATAGAGAAAATTACTATTATAATTAGTATAAATTAGTATAATTAGACTTAAAATAGTCTATTATTATTAGAGGAATATATATCTCTATTTCTTAGACTTATATATACTAAGAGAATCTTCTAGAGGTATTATCTAGGCTAATAGGCTATCCTTTATACTAGAACTAGGTAAACTAAGTTAATTTAACCTACTTTACTCTATAGGAGACCTATAATACCTATAAGGAACTAGCGTAGCTATAGGAGCCTTCTTCTTAGCTATAGTAGTCTTTCTAGCCTTCTTAGTAGTTTAGGTAGTATTAGCTATATCCTTCTTATTCTACTTAACCTTAGTTAGACCTATAGTACCTATACTAAACTTCTATAGAGATAGTTAGTAAGCTCTAAGCTAATTTAGCCTAACTAGAGCTACTTATACGTTTATAGAGAGAATTATATATCTTAAGGTTTAAATCTTCCTCTATAGCGCGCTTTTTAGCGTTTTTGCGCTTAATAATAGTAGCCTTAGAGTAATTACAGCTAATAGAGTAAATACTAGACTAAAACTTATCCTCTAGACTAGTTATACTAGAATAGAGAGTAAGATACTTATAATAGGGCTTAAAAGACCTATAAAGGATAAATTAGCCTAATTTAACTAATTTATACTACCCCTACTTACTCTTAGATAACTACTAGAATATCTCTAGTAGTATTAGTAGTAGTATTATAGTTATTTATACTACTAATACTATCTACTAGGGTACTAACTATAAGGGGCTCTAGAATATAGAGCGTAGGTAATATAGCGCGAGGGGGCTATACTATAGATAAGTTAGCCTTAGCTAATTTAAGCTAATTAGGCCTAATTTACGTATAGTAATATAATCTTAGCTAGTATAGAGATACTTATTATAGCGTTTAGCCTACTTACCCTCCTAGAGTATACTAGTCTATAAAATACTATTAGGATCTATATAATAGCCCTAGAAACTACTAGTAATATCGCTATTAGTATAGGTAGCTAGGTAGTATATATAGGGACCTCTAAGCGAATACTATACTTCTTAATAGTATAAATATACTAATCCTTTATAGATAGTACTATAGTAGCTTAGATTAGCCTAAATAGACTAATAGAGAACTCTTTAGAGTTATAGGGAGTATAGATATAGAAGCTTAGTATAGAAGTAGTCTTCTATATAAAGTTAGCTACTATACTTACTAAATTAGCCTAATTTAAGCTAATTTAGGGCTTACTATAGAACCCTATAGATCTTAAACTTACTAGCTAAATAGAGGGGAGAGAAGAAGTAATAGCTAAAATATAGGGGGAGACCCCTATATATACTATTAGGAGCGCTAAGGCCTCTACGTAGGTAGTAACGCGTAGGTAAGAGAGGAGAGAGAGAGAGGTAAAAGTAAGAGTAAAAAAATTACTAAAATTATACGTTTATTTAGAGTAAAGGAGAATAAAACCTTAAATTATTACTAAGTTTTATATCTAAATTAAAGACACCTTACTAGGATATTAAGACCCTTAAGAGGGATATTATTAGGGCTTATACTAATTAGTAGCTAGTAGAGCTAACTAGTACTAATGTAGGGTAGAGCCGACTATAAGAAGGTAAATAGTTACACGCTATTAGAGGATAGCGATTACTCTCTTTAATATAGACTAAGTTATACTACTCTTATCTATTACTATAATAATCTATCTTATATTCTAATAGGTAAAGGTTTACTATAGTAAACTCCTAGAACTTCCTATATCCTTCTCTTATCTTAAGAACTATCTAATAGAGACGTAATTTAGAGCTACTAAATAAGACTACTTCTATAGCTATTACTAGATAAATTCCTAGGCGGAAATTACTACTAATCTAGTAAAGTAATCTAGCTAGTAGATACTTAACTATATATAGGTATATATATATAAGCTTAATAAGTATAATTAGTTCCTATACTATAAGGTATACCTAGTTGAATATAGTAACTAATAGTAGAATATTACTATAGAGGAGACCTATACTACTACGCTTATAAGTAGGTCCTTCTATATACTTATAGCTATTACTACTAAATTTAATATAGAGCTAAAGTAGTTTAATATTATAAATACTTTCGTCTATACGCCTATTAATCGCACTATCTATATATATATACTACCTAGTTACTAGAAGGCTAGTACTATTCTTAAGGTTTAGAAGACCCTATATAGCCTTTATATATCCCTACTCCTATAGTAGAAGGACTTTATAGCTATACTAATAAAGCTAGGATTTAAAATAATACTATATAAGCCCTACTATATAATTAAGAATAGTATACTTATATTTTTCTACGTAGATAATATTATCTTCGTCTATAGTAAGGAAAAAGAGTTAGTTTATAAATAAACTATAGATATACTACTTAAAGAGTATATAATAACTAGTAGAGAGGACTTATACTAGTTTCTTAGAATAGAAGTAATATATAATTAATTATAGCACCTAATCTACCTTTAGACTAGTAAATAGGTTAGGATTAGGTTAAGGTTATATAGACTCTAGATTTAGGTTAGGTTAAGGTTTCTACCCCTCTAGGTTAGATTAGGTTAGAGTTATATAGGCCTTAGGTATAGGTTTAGTTAAACCTAGTACTAGTATAGGTATAGGTTAGATTAGGGTACCTATTAGGTTACCTACTAAAGTATAATATTCTATAATTATTACTTATATTAAAATACCCTAAATATAAGATAAGTAGTATAAAAAAATTAAAATTATTAGTTAGACCTAAGATAACCTAGTCTATACTAACTATACCTATACCTAAGGCCTATATAATTCTAACCTAACCCTAACCTATTACTAGTACTAACTTAGTAAATTTAGGTTAGGTTAGGTTAGATTAATACGTAATCTAATCTAACCCTAACCTAACCTATACCTATTTACTAGCCTATCTACCTTTCCTAGTCTATATATAGAGGGGTAATAATAAAAAAGAGTAATCGATTTTTTAACCTTTTTTAACGAACTATAACTTTACGAAAAAAATAGCTAAAAATATAAGAGATAGTTAGTTTTATAGCTAAGGATCTCTTCTTTTAGTTTAGCGTATAATATTTATATAAAAGCTATAATATATAACGTAATCTAGTATAGAACTAGGAAGATTTTTTTAGGTAATTTTTAAAGTAGTAGAACTTTTTAATTTACGTATAAAAAAGTTTAATTTTTTAACTAAGCCTAGTTTAGTTAGTAAAGATAATATAAGTAAATTTATAGTATAGTTTATTTATATAAGTAATTTTTTAGAAATAGAGGGAAAAAATAAAAAAATTAGATTAATAGTTAGATTACGTAATATATTACTAAAATACTAGTCTATAGCTAATAAGTTAAGAACTTTTTAAATTTTTACTAAATCCTTTATAATAATACGAAATCTCTCGAAATTCGAATTAAACGCCTAGCTTCTATTTAAAGCTAATAACTCTCCTAATAAGATAGCTACTATCTTAAAAAAAGATATTAAAATAATTTATAATATAATTAATAAAATTAAGAAGAAAAGAGCTAGAAAAGTAGAAGAAAAAAAAAGATATAAAGGAAGACGTACTAGGGTTTCTAAAAGAGTAAAAAGAGTTATTATAAGATATATAATTTAAAGCCCTAAGAATATAAATAAGATATTAATACTAGAAAATATTCTTAATATTAATATAAGAAAGTTATAATACCTTTTAAAAGAGAAGGGATTTACTACTAATATAACTACTAAAATACCTTTTATTTTAGCTATATTCGCTAAAAATTAAGACTTAAGTATACTAAAGAGCTATTAAAGATAGTAGATAAGAAAGGATTAAATCTAAAAAAGATTATATATTTAGATAAAAGTACTATATAAAGAGAGTATAGAGCTAGATAAGAATATAATAGAAAAATAGGCTATATTAAGGTATAAAAGTAATTATTTTCTATTACTTATAGAAATACGTTTAAAAAAATTCCTAGTATACTATTTTATTATATTTTTTATAATATTTATTACTTTAATACTAACTAAGTTATAGCTAGAGGTATAATTATCTTAGATTAGAGATCTATTTAGGTAGAGAGACGATATAAATTAATTATTATAATAGACTCTATAAATACTTTAGCTTTTATATATAGAAGATATATCTAAGAGATACTAAATTTACTCGTTAAAAAGTACATAAAATATAGTTTATAACCCTACCTCTTTTTTACCCCTTTTTCGTATATATATATAACTATATATATATATAGATAAATATTAGTTATATTTCTAGAATATATACTAATTATCTATTTAGGCTAGAGATTTTAGTAGGATAACTATAAAATCTATAAAACTAAAGCTATTAAGGATTAGTTTAAAAGGAATTTAGTTAAGCTTTATCCTTACCCTTCCTATAGCCCGGATCTAAATCCTATTAAAAATATATAGAGTATACTTAAAGATAGGCTAAATAAACGCCCTAGAAAGAGCTTAGGGATAGGAGTTAATAAAAGGAGTATAACGCTCTTTAAAGAGGCTATAAAGGAGGAGTAGCTAGCTATAGCCTAGTT
This sequence comes from Phaeosphaeriaceae sp. PMI808, assembly GCA_021365335.1. Classification (NCBI taxonomy): domain Eukaryota; kingdom Fungi; phylum Ascomycota; class Dothideomycetes; order Pleosporales; family Phaeosphaeriaceae; species Phaeosphaeriaceae sp. PMI808. The sequence goes on from JAJTIZ010000208.1 coordinate 50,234, forward strand.
AGCTATAGATAACTGTATATTATCTCTACCTTAGCGATATATAGTAGTAAAGATAGCTAAGGGTTATTAAACTAAGTATTAGCTTAGTTATAGAGGGGTGCAATGAAAAAGGAGTAATTAATTTTTTAACCTTTTTTAAAGTACTATATCTTTATAACTATATAAGCTAGAAATAAAATAAAATATTAGTTTTATAGAGAAAAAAGTAAATTTTAATATTTTAATAAAAAAGTAGTAGTATTATATAATTTATATTATTCTATAGAGAGTTAAAGTAGGGGTATTTTTTTATTAAGTTTTTAAAGTAGTACTACTTTTTAATTAGCGTTTAAAAAAGTATAATTTTTCTACTAAGTATAATTTAAGTAGTAAAGATTATACAGTTAAATTTATAATATAGGTTTCTTATCTAAGTAATTTTTTATAATTAGAGGAAAAAAATAAAAAAATTAGATCGATAGTTAGCTTACGTAATATATTACTAAAATACAAGTCTATAGCTACTAAATTAATATTTTTTTAAATTTTAAATTTTACTCTACTAAATCCTTTAAAATAGTATTAAACCTCTTAAAACTCGAATCTAATATCTAGCTTCTATAACTCTTTTATTAAGATAGCTACTATCTTAAAAAAAGATATTAAAATAATTTATAATATGATTAATAGAATTAAGAAGAAAAAATCTAAAAAAGTAGAAGATAGAAAAAGATATAAAGGAAGATCTACTTGTAGTTTAAATAGAGAAAAAAAAGATATTATAAGTACTATAATATAAAACCTAAAGAAGATAAATAAATAATTAATACTAGAAAATAATCTAAGTACTAGTATAAGAAACTTATAGTACTTTTTAGAAGATAAGAGAGTTACTATAAATATAACTACTAAAAAGTCTTTAAATTTTAGCTAAATTAGCTAAATTAAAGACTTAAGTACGCTAAAGAGTAATTTAAGATTATAGAAAAGTAAGAATTTAATAAAAAATAAATATATTTATAGATAAAGCTCTATATAAAGATAGTATAACGCTATATAAGAATATAATAGAAAAATAGGCTCTATTAAGGCTAGATAGTAATTAGTTTCTATAACTAATAAAAGTAAGTTTAATAAAAATCCTAGTAGACTATTTTTTTCTTTTTTTTTAACTTTTTTTTCTATTTAATTAGTTTTTTTATTACTCTAATATAAACTAAATTATATCTAGAGATATAACTATCTTAGTTTAAGGATCTATTTAAATAGAAGAATAATCTAAATTAATTATTATAAGGGCCGTATAAATACTTTACCTTTCGATAATAGAAGATATATCTAAGAGGTACTAAATCTAGTAGTTAAAAAGTATATAAAATATAGTAAGTATCCCTACCTCTTTTATACTCCTTTTTCTTTTATATATATAATAATATTATATATATATTTATATTAGTTATATTTCTAAAATATATACTAATTATCTATTTAGGCTAGAGATTTTAGTAAGATAACTATAAAATCGATAAAACTAAAGCTATTAAGGATTAGTTTAAAAGGAATAAAGTTAAGCTTTATCCTTACTCTACCTTTAGTCTAGATTTAAATCCTATTAAAAATATATAGAATCTACTTAACTATAAGCTAAATAAACGCCCAGGAAGAGTTTAGGTATAGGGATTAATTTAAAGAGTATAGAAGCTTTTAAGCTTACTAAAATAGAAGAGTAGAACGCTATAAGCTAGTAGGCTATAGATAATAATATACTATCCTTACTTAGAAGGTAGGAGGCTATTATAATAGTTATAGGCTATTAGACTAAGTATTAGTCTAGTCTAATATATATTTATTAACTAAACTCTAAAAAACTGAGTTTCTTTATAAATATTAATATAGTAATACAATATATCTATAAAGCTAGTATAAAATAGGTTCTATATAGATAATTAATATATATAAAATATAGGTAAAAAGATACTTAAAATAAAAAGTTGTAAGCCTTTAAACACGGCTTAAAAGATACCCCTATTTCAGTGAGCTACTATAGCTAAGATACGCTTACTAAGCTATAGATTTTCTATAATCTAAAAGAGCAACCTTCTCTCTTAAAAAATATCTATTTTTTATAGCTATAGCTCTTATATTAAGGAAGTTATTATACTTTAAAAAACGTTAAAAAATCAATTACTCCTTTTTCGTTACACCCCTCTGTAAATATATAACTATACTCCTAAACGCGTAAAAACTAAAAGTTTCTATATATTATAAACTAGTAGTACGATATATCTAAATCCCTAGTATATTATAGTTATACTATAGTTAAATTATATATATAAAATATAGTAAAAAAGATACTTAAAATAAAAAGTAATAGCTCTCTAAAGTAGAAGAAAAAAAAAGCTATAACTTTAGAAAGAAATAGAACCCCTAAGTATACTTAATAATTAGAATCTAAAATTATAAAATGAAAAATATAGTTTTTCTCTTTAAAAATCTCTATCTCTTATATTTTTAGGTATTTTTTTAGTAAAGTTATAATTTATTAAAAAAGGTTAAAAAATCGATTACTCTTTTTTACTATCACCCCTCTATATATTAAAAAGATCTTAAAGCTTATTAATCGTTAAGACCTATACTATAATACGCCTATAGGCACTATTAAGTTAAAGCCTTATAAAGGTATTATAACTCTCTCGTAAATTAATAAATACTAGTATAAGATTAGGTTACTATTATTTACCGCGGTTACTACGCGGCTAGATACTATATTCTTAGTATCTAGACTCGCCTAATTTCTAGTTAACCTATCGTCTAAGTATTATAACGCGGCTAACTATATACTACTCTACCTAGAATTAACTAAAGACCTTATCCTAACCTTAGGGGGTAGTAGTAGCTTAGAAGTTACTAGTAACACCTCCTTTACTAATAATACTCTCGACTATAAGAGTTTATACATATATATTATTAAGCTATTTAGAGGACTTATTATATAGTAAGCTAGTAAGTAGGATATAGTTATAATATCTACTACTAAAGTAGAGCTACTAGCTCTCTCTTAGATAACTAAGGAAGCTATATACTAGTTATAGTATATCTAAGAATTAGATATTACTCTCTCTAATAGTATAATTATAATATAATGCGATAATTAGTAGATAGTCTATCTTATTAATATAGAACTAGCTAAGCTTTAGATAAAGCTTCGATATATAGATATCTATAATTACTAGCTGCGATAGGAACGTACTAAAGGGATAATTAGGGTCGTATATATACTAATAACTAAAATACTAGTAGATAGCCTTATAAAGGCCTTACTACCTAATAAGTAGCTAACGTTTACTAAATAGATAAGACTTTAATAGGGTAAGTAGCTAATTAACTACGAACTTAACCTATAGTTATTAGAGGATACCCTAGGTAACGTCTAGCCTAAACTAGGTTTAAGCTAAGGGGGTATATTAGATAATACCTAAATTAAGGGCTTAAATATATCTACATAATATAGTTGGTTTAAAGCGGATATTAGCTCCCTACTAGGGTGTATAGTAAAATCGTTAGGTTTAAAGATACTAATAAAATAATATAGAATAATAATAGATAACTAATAATAAAAACCACTACTATTTTTAGTTATCCTTACTTGGTAATATCTAATAAGCTAAGCGCTAAAAGCTTAGAGTATATACTCCTTACTAA
>JAJTIZ010000209.1:0-53686 GCA_021365335.1 Phaeosphaeriaceae sp. PMI808
CTTTATAATAGAGGATTATCTAATATAGCCTAAGAAAGAACTTAGTATTATAATACTTAATCTAAACTTTAAATATTAATAGATAGTATAGTAATAGAGTATCTTAATAAACTAATCTAGTAGCTATAGGAGAATACTACCTCTACTTTAACTAGCTCTTTAACTATCTAGTATATATATACTTACTAACCTCGTTAAGGTCTATACTAATAATATAAAGTTTACTAGTAACCTCTATAATATACTTAATATTAAGCTAAATATCTTCTATAATCTCTATACTAAAGCTAGTATTATCCTAGAATAATATAATATAGTATTTAGTACTATACTTAAGAGAAAAGTATAGTTATTCTATTACTAATACCTTATATAGAAAGGACTAACCTTTATAGAAATAATTACTAAGATCTAAGAATACTTCTATATACTAAAGAATTATTAACTCTTCTTAAATAAGTAGTATATAACTATACTTAAGAATATTATTATAATAAACCCTATTAAAAATATCGTATAATATCTTAAGATTATTATTAAATAATTATAATATACCTACTAAGAACTTATCTAGAACTTTAGTATTAGTAAGAGTAGCCTTATTAGCTAACTAGTATCTATATACTAAGGAGTCCTAGTATATAGTAGTATCTTAATCTAACTATCTATAACCTTTAAAGAAGTAGCTATAGACTTTAGAAGTACTATAGGTATATAGATATATTATAATAATAGTACTTAGTTTAATATCTATAGATTATAATACCTTAATAATAATAATATATACTATACTAACTAATAGTATAATAATAATAATAATTATAGTAATAACTAATAGTATAGCTATAATAATAACTATAGTAATAACTAATAGTATAGCTATAATAATAACTATAGTAATAACTAATATAACTATAGTCTTCTTCCTAACTATTTCTTTAATTATTATAATAACTAAAGTAAAGGATACTACTCTTAGAACTATAAGAAGTACTTTATCTATAGTAAGTAGAGCTACTAGTTAACGTAATACTTAAAAGATAAGTATATATACTTATAATAGTAATTCTATATATACGCGTAGGACTATAATATTAATCTAGACTATAGTATCTTTCTTATATAGTTTAAAGGCCTTAATATTAATAAGAATAGTATAAATAGTAATAAGGATAATAATAATATTAATATATTCTACTTAAGATATAATAAATAGTTTCTTACTATAATCTATAGGATAGTAGATAGATAGAATATTATTAATAAGCTTAATAATATTATAATCTTATATATAATTACTAGTATTAACCTATACTAGCTAAAGTCTTCTAAGAAGGAGACCTATCTATTTATATTTAATACCTACTATAGGAGTAGTAATTTTAAAGGTATTATACCTAATACTAGCGCTACTAGTATATTAATAGTAGGTAAAACCTAGGTCTAAGTATTATAGAAGCTATAACTATCTATAACTATTAATTAGTCTACTACTAGATAATATTATATTAGATTTAGAGATAATCTAGAGTATATCTTAATTAGAGATATTAGAGTAGATATCCCCTTTAGTATAATTAGCTTTATAGTTATACTAATAAATATACTCTTCCTACTCTACCTAGTAGATATAGATAAATATAGTATCTATCTAAATAATATTAATAATATCCTAGTAGATATAGATAAATATAGTATCTATCTAAATAATATTAATAATATCCTAGTATATAAAGATAAGAAGTACTCTATTATCTATAAATAGAGTTATCTATAGCTACTCTATAATACTACTAAAATAGCTATCTACTACTTAATAGAAATAGAACTAAGATAGCTTTATTAATATTTTAGCTACTTAGCTACTAAGTAATTCTATAAGGTATTATTATAAGTAGGATATAATAATATAAGCTAGGATATAATTAAGAGTATTACTAAAGTATACTACTAATACTAGCTCTATAGTAAGGTACCTAGATAATTTAAGTTTATAATCTATAATAATATTAACTTTAACTTTTAAGTAATTATTAATATAATATATATTAATTAGAGACCTATTCTCTATACTATTAATAAAGTAACTACTTTCTAAGCTATATAATTTCTTTAGAATATATAAGTAAGAACTACTTAGAATATACTATATAATATATAGATCGATATATATATTAGTCTACCTAATATTATCTTAATAGATACTAGTAATAACTTTATTAGTAAGGAGTTTATTAATAATACTAACTTAATAGTAATTAAGGTAAATAAAGTACTAGTTAAAGCCTATAACTCTATTAGGAAAGTTAAATACTATTATATAATAGTCTAATATATATATAATATTATATATATAGATATTAGCTATACTACTATACTAGAGTATATTTTATAGATAGCTATAAAAGCTATTAATAATATTATAGGACCTAATAGATTCGTTTTAACGCTTCTTATCTTTAGTATATACCTATAAATATTAAAGCTCTCTTTACCTTCTCTATTAGTTATAATCTAAGTAAATATAATTAAGAAAGTAATAGTAGAGATCTATAAGTTTAAGGTAGTATACTAAATTAATAATATACTTACTACTTATAATAGCCTAAATATTAGTAAGATACTTAAGTTACCTCTTTAAAGTAATATTAAGGTTTAGTATAAAAATAAAGGATAGACTAGCCTATATATACTACTTACTCTTAATAATAAATAGACTACTACTATTATATATATTAATAGTAGATAGATAATATTCTAGATAACTATTATCTACCTATATTATTAAGATAACTCTATATTTATTAACTCTAAGAACTTAGATAAGGATAATAGAGATAAAAGAGTAGATATTAATAATAATAACTATAACGTAGTTTATAAGCGAGTCGCTAACATAAGCGAGTTACTACCCGAATTTTCCTAGTAAAAATTAATAAATTACTACCTAATATCTCTAGAACGACTTACTAGAATTAGCTAGAAATTTTACTAGTAATAGATATATATATATTCTATAATCTATTAGAATTTAAAGCTAGTAGCTTTTATATTATATAAGCTATTAAAGCTTAAAGTAAGTTTATTAAATATTACTACTTTTATATATAACTAAAGAAGTTACCCTACTATAGCTTTATAATTTTAAATATAGATTTTAGGTATATTAAATAAAATTATTTAAAAGTACGATAGGCTATACTTAATTAAGAGTAGTACTTATAAGGGTTAGAAGAATTAAGCGAGATAGATTCTACCTTTAATAACTTAGTTAATATAAAAGATATCTTAATATAACTTTAATATAAGGTATAAGATTAATAGATCTATATATAGTAAAAGTTATAGCTTATTATATATAGAATCTATAAAGTTATTAAATAAAACCCTATTTCTTAAGCTTTTCTACCTCTTAAACTAATAGCTTACGTAATATAAGAGCTACGAACTTTAGATTCTAATAGATTATAGAATATATATATATCTATTACTAGTAAAATTTCTAGCTAATTCTAGTAAGTCGTTCTAGAGATATTAGGTAGTAATTTATTAATTTTTACTAGGAAAATTAGGGTAGTAACTCGCTTATATTAGCGACTCGCTTATAAACTATATTATACTTATTAGATAAGTATATAAGACTTAAGATAGTAATTAAGATAGTAATTATAATAGTAATCGAGATAGTAATTAAGATAAGTACGTATATATATATACTATTAGTACTACTACTATATCTATATATATAATACCTATAATATATAATATCTAGTAGAATACTAAATCTAGTATTATAGAAATAAGGCTATAGAGCTATATATAATAGCTATTATTATAAGATTTCTTAGTAGAGTAGTAAATAGAGCCTTATAATTATTTTATACTATCTAAATTTCTATAGAAGGTTAATATTATAGCTATATAATATAATCTTTAATAGAAGAGTAGATAGCTTATACTAAACTTTAGTACTAGCTATATAACTACCTAATTATTTCTAATACTTATTTTTAGTAGAAAGATCTTATAGAGCTTATCTCTTACTCTTTTAGGATAATTATAAAGCCTTAGTAGAGTCTCTCTCCTCCTTCTAGTATTAGTATTTAACTACCTTCTTAGCCCTCTTCTTCTCTCTTACTACTTTAGCTTTCTCTTATACTATATACTTCTCCTCTTAAATCTTCTATTTATATAGCCTTACTATAGCTTTAAACTCTTTAGTATTAGCTTTTTAGAGTTATAGTTCCTATAATTCTTTCTCTTTTACTATATCTTAAGCTTAAGCTTCTCTAATCTTTTAAAGTAACTAAATAATACTACTACTATAATACTTCTTATACTATTAAAGATTAAAGATCTTACTCTTCTTATACTTCTTTTTAGTAGTAAGAAACTCTTATAGGCCTTAATTCTTATAGTTAAGAATCTAGTTTTTAACCTATAGATAGTAGACTATAAAAGAAAGTTACTTTAACTTAGTACTTATAGTATCTCTTACTATAGATTATATAAAATACTCTATCTATTACTAGTAACTATTACTTAGTATTATAGTAACTTTAGCTCTATAGGGAGTCTTATTAGTAAAGTATTTAAGTATTTTTTCTAGCTCTATAGGCTATAATCTAGTAGCCTTAAAAGACTTAATAATAAGCTTCTTCCTAAAGAAGTTTACCTAGATATCCTAGAATAGTAGGAAGAAGCTTCCTTTTCTTATTAGGACTAGTCTCTAGCTATATTAGAGGTATAAGATAAGAGAGATAGTATAGGCTATAGATAGTAGCTTAAATATAACTATATCTAGAGGTTAAAGTATATAGGTTAAATAAGGTAGAAATATAGTAAGTAGTATCTAATAGGAGTTATAGTAGTTAATAAATTCTCTTATTAGGTAACTACTATAGCTATTAACTATAAGGAGGTACTAGTCTCTACTATATTAAGCTTTCTATTAAGTATAGTAATTAAATACCTATTTAAGCTAGGCTAATCTAATATTATTATTAGTCTAACCTAATAGAGATAATATAATAAATATATTATATTTCTCTACTTTAATATCTACTACCTAATCTAATCTTATAGCTTAAGATACTAACTAGTAGATAAGACTTAGTAGTAATACTATTCTATTAGTATAGATTCCTATAAAGATTATTATCTACTTATATAATTTATCCTAGAGTATATCTTAAACCTTTTTCCTCTTCTATTACCTCTTTAAGAAGACTCTTTTAGAGTATTCTATAATACCTATTATAAAGCCTTTCTCGTCTATATTATATATATAATAAGACTAGATATTATACTCTTTTATCTTTCTATAAAGTAGATTAAAATATAGCTTATACTTAAGTTTTAATCTAGCTTTATAGTAGAGAGCGTTAATACTAGTAGTATATTTATAGATAAAAGTATCTTAGTTTTAGTTTAAGAATCTCTAAACCTATCCCTCTAAGACCTTCTTATTAGCTATTTTAGAGGCTAGAGTTTATATTATAGTCTTTATAGGTATAAGGCCTTACTTTATAAGGATTTTAATATACTATATAAACTCTAATTCCTATTATAGGCTAAGTTTCTATTAGTATTATATCTTAGTTAAAATTAAGCTTATCTAACCTTTTAACCTTTTCCCTAGTATAGATCTCTTAATACTAAACTAATCTATAATAACCTATAATAAAAGTTATTCTTCTAGATCCTATACTTTAAAAACTATAATTACCTTATTAATTAGTACTATAGTAGTAGGGATATCGCGTATTAAAGTTCTAGTATTATAATAGGATTTAGTATTCTACTAAGTATTATATATATAGATATAGTAGCTAAGCGAGCTAAATTAAACCGCGCTATACTAGCTTAACTATAGGTATCCCTTTAATAGGAGAGCTATAATTAGGTAACGTACTAGCTTAATAAAAGGGGTACCCTCGGGTATAAGTAGAATTAAGAAACTCTCTAAAGTATATTAAGAGTAGTAGAAAGAATAGATAATAGTTAGAAGAATTAATTAATTTAATTAATCCTATTAATTATATTAATCTTTATAAGTAACTATTAAATCTAATAATACTAGAGACTAAACCTAAGTAAACTTACTACTACAATAGCTACTCTAAGAGCTCTAAGAATAAACTAAAGATAGTAATAGATAATCTTATTAATAAGATCTACCTTATATAATATAAATAAGATAATTATACTCTTATATAGAAATTATAAGCTAATAGAAAGATTATAACTCTAGGTATACTCTTTAAGCTATCTATAAAAATTAAGATTAATATATTAATTATATATAGAGTCTTTTATTTTAAGTAATATAACCTCGCTAAATATAGTAGAATCTATATATTTAAGTTATATATTATTAATAAGATAAAGGGTAAAATAACTAATTAGCCCTATAAGAAGTTATAACTAATTATCTAAGAATATATAGATAATAGTAAGAAGCTTATACTAATATAAAGCCTAACTATCTAATAAGTAAGCTAATATATTATTATTACTCTTATACTATCTATAATCTATAATAGGATAATCCTATAACTCTAAGATATTACTTAAGTATATATATAGTTAGATAATTAGTTATAGTATATAATTATTACTAACCTCCCTATATAACTTAAGAAGGTATATCTATATAGTACTATTATAGTTATTATTAAATCCTTATATAGTATTATAGAAATAAGAGTATATTAGTAGTCTACTTACTTTAAATACTATATAGAGAAGCTCTAGATAGAGACTTCTATATATAATCTATACCTACTTATCTCTAAGCCTATTATAGTAGGATTTAGTATTATAGGTATATAGACTAATAATACTTTTAGTCTCTCTAACTAATAGTTTATAGATAAAGAGACTTAAGAGCTCTACTTTAGTACGAAGAAGAAGTAAGTACTTAATAGTATAGAGCTAATAGCCTTTAATAGCTATATTATTATACTCTATAATAGTAAAATAGTACTCTAGTAGAAATACTAAGGTAATAAGTTAGAGCTTATATATAATTAAAAGTTATATATCTAGTAGTAAGTATATAGTATATATATTATAATAATCTATTAACTAGAAGTAAGCTTTAACTTAGCTACTACTACTTAGGTAACTAACCCCTCTAAAGAAGAAATATCTAGATTAAATAAGCGAATTAAATAGTAGAAGGATAATATTAACTATAGCCTTAACTATATATAACTTAATATAAATAGCCTTAAGCTCTTTATATTTATTAATACCTCCTTTACTAATAATAAGGATATAAGCTTATAGATAGGATATATAATTATTCTAGGAAATAAGATTATAATAAATAATACTAATATATTTAAAATCTATAGAAATATTATCTACTAGTTATTAGTTAAGTATAAATATATTACCTAAAGTATATTAGTATCTAAAATCTATATAATAGTTTATAGTATTAATATTACTATTACTATTAGTAGTACTATTAATATAATTATAACTTAACTTAATTACCTAAAAATCTCTATTATTATATATACTAACTTATTATTATTATATAAGTACCTAGTAAAGCTTAGTATAACTAAGAAGAAATAATTAATAATTAATATTATAGCCTTCTATTAAGTATATAAGCGAGGAGACCTTATAGATATCTAATAGATTAATAGATATAATAATCTAATAGACTTAATAATAAAGTCTAACTCTAATACTATAATAGAGACTATTATTAATAGTAATAAGCTTAAGCTCTACGTATAAGGATAGGTTAACTAAAATAAGAACCTTACTACTATAAGTATAACTAACTATAATAATAAGATTATACCTAATAATAATATAAAGGTAGAGAAATAAGTAATATAAGGAAGATAGATAGATATAGTACTAGCCTAAATAGGAAACTAAGTATAAAATAGGATTTTACTTTTATTATTATAATTTACTATTCGCGACTTATATAATAGTTATCCTACTAATAAAGAAAAGATAGTTAGTATTAGGAGTTAAACTAATATATAATTAGTTTACTAAAGGTATAATTAGGCCTAATATCTAATTAGGCCTAGCTATAGCCTTAGTAGCTTCTATACGCGTATATATAGGATAAATATTATATATATATAATCTAGCTAGAATTAATTATAATTACCTATATACTAAAACTATAGTTTTCTAATTTAACTATACCTTTACTATATTAATAATAACCTCTTTTAATACTATCTTTATACTATTCTTTATATCTTATTTTTAATTATATTATTCTTAGGTTTATATATACTATATAAGATTTTATATATATTATACTACTATTAGTTACTTTTATAGTCTATATAGTATTTTAAGAGTTTAGTATAAGTACTATTACTTTAAAGTTACTACTATAAGTATTTAAGTTATAAGAAAACTAGAACTTATTCTAGTTAGCTATTTAGAGGCTTATTATTATCTCTATAAGTATTCTTTATTATATTATATTATAGTACTTTCCTTCCTTTTAATATATTATAAAGCTAGAGTAGTCCTAGATTTTTAATCTTTCTATAGTATAGGTAGTAATACTTATTATACTAGTATTTATTTCTATAGTTAGTTAGAGACTACTTTAATTCTTTAAGAATAAATCTAGAGTATCTTTAGTAGTTAACTTTATTATTTCTATACTATATTAACTCTTATTCTATAAAATCTATTAGGTAATCTAGGAAGTCCTTAACCTTAATATAGGTAGAAGCTAAGGCTTTTAATTATTTTAAGCTAGTAGGTAAGCTAGTAGTATTTCCTTCTATTATACTATCTTAAATAATCTAATAGTATTTTAGCTACTAGATTTAGAGGTTTATAATACTATTTTTAGCTACTAACTTACTATAAAACTTCTCTAAAATATACTTAATAGATATATATATATATACTTATTAGATTATCTTTCCTAGACTATACTCTTCTTAGTTATAAGCCTTATATATATAGGAACTTATTTCTAGTCCTCTTAACCTTATATACTATCTTAAGTACTAGTACTACTATTATTATATTAATAGAAGATAGGATTATATAGCTTAATTAGTAGTAGTAGTAATAGTAGTAGCTATATATCTTAAGCCCTCTACTTTCTCCTCTTATCCTACTACTATTATAGTATTATATACTTAATACTCTTCTAGGGCCCTTAGGCCTATTAGCCTATAATTATAAGGCCTAGATTAGGAATTCCTAGTTTATAGTATTATTTCTTCTTAGGTTAAATAAATATACCTTAATATATTTAATACTCTTCTAAGCTCTAAGAGCCTATTAGTCTATAACTAGAGGATTTATTAGCTAAATAAGCTCTCTACTTTACTTACCTATATAATATAGTATAGCTTTATAAACTAGAGATCTATTATCTAATAGTATATTAGATTATAGTTATAGAGTATAGTAATTTATTAGTCCTAAGTATTAGAGTTAATTACCTACCTAAGTAATTATCTATCTCTTCTACTTTTTTTACTTATAAGTCTTTAGTACTTAGTTCTCTCTTATAACTATTCGTCTCTTTTTTATATAAGCTAAATATTATAATACTCTACTATATACCTCTCTCTCTCTTAAGAGCTTAATCCTATTAAGCTTTAGTAAAATCCTCTTAATACTTTAAAAGCTTAAGTAGTAACTTACTACTAGTACTAATACTAAGGTAAGAGTTAATATATCTTTTAATTTATTTCCTCCTATCCTACTAAATTCTTAGTACCTCTTTCTTTAATCCTAAGGTTTCTATCTAATTCTTAATAGTAAAAATTATAAAGATAATTCTTAAGCTAAAGTAACCTTAGTAGTAACTAATTAGAGTATAGATAGTAGGTCTTATTTTTAAAAGTAGTAGTTAATTAGGAGCTTACTTAGTAGCTTTTAATCTAGAGTCTAAAGGTTTATATATACCCTCTATAATATAGTATCTACTTTCTTCTCTAATTATCTATTCTTTTCCTTCTTACTTTTTTAATTCTAAAGTATATAATTACTACTCTTATAGTAATAATTCCTTAATTAGAAGTATATTAGTATAACTAAATAGGTATAGAGTAGGTTTATACTTCTAAGTTACTAGAAAGAGATCCTTCTTAATATTTAAGTATACTATAATTTAGTATCTAAGGATTTATTTATATAAACTTTTTAAGTCTCTTTCTCTTTTAATAATAAGAATAGTAGAGTTTATAAGTTTTTCTCTTTTATTAACTTCTTATAAGTATTCTCTAAATAATTATTATACTTCTCTATCTAAGTTCTTCTCTTATTTATACTCTTTAGTTTTCTTTTATTTTTACTTACTACTTTACTATTAGTATTTTCTATAGCCCTTTATAGGAGTTACTATTAGCTAGTTATATATTTTAACTCTTAGTTATCTCTTACTTAAGCTCTTAATAGTAAGTAGTATATTTCCTTAATTAGCTAGTTACTTATAAGCTACTCTATAACTTATTAGATAGGATTCTTAAGTTCTTTAATAAGAGAGATCTAAATTAGCTACTAACCTTTATTTATAAGTTTACTTTTACTTATCTTAATAAGTAGTAGTAGTAGTATTACTAGTAGAGTAGCTCCTATAATATTTACTCTCTTAGCCTAGATTATTATTTTACTATAGTAGAAAGGACTTAGTCTCTATTTTACTAGCTTTACTACTAAGCTTATACTTTTAAGAGTAAAACTATACTAGCCTAAGATATTAAAGCTACTTAAGCTATATACTCTTAGAATCTATTCCTAATTATAGATTCTTAATAGATATAAACCTACTATAAAGCTATAGTTTATATAGGCTAGTAGGCCTAAAAAACTATAGGCTCTTATAGAACTTTATTACTAGGCTTACTATTACTAGGCTCTAATAGAGTTATAGCTTATAGTTCTAAAGATAAGAAGAATTATAACTACTCCTTATATATTTATAAGAGTATTAGCTATTTAGTTTTTTATAATAATAAAAGTATTACCTATCTTAATAGGTCTTATAATTATTATTATATTTAGAGTTATATCTATAGGCTTTATAAATTATTTCTTAATATTCCTTTACTTTTATTTAGATAGCCCTTTAGAGCTTCTTTTTACTAATATCTTCTATTTTCTTAGTAGTAAAGTAAGAGTATACTCTTTCTAGAGTTAATAGGTTTACTAAAAACTATTATTAAGTTACTAAATTCTTTAAATAGGAGAAAGCCTACTTTAATACTATTACTCTAGTACCTACTTAATCTTCTAGCTAACCTATTATAGCTAGCCTTACTTATAATAATATTATAGCTAATATTTAGTATTTAGTTTACTATAATATCTTTCCTACTTACTAAGAAGCCTATAGATATCCTTCTATAATACCTAGTAAGTTAGTATACCTAAATAGGTTTAGAGCTTATCTAATAATATAGAGTAAGAATAATAGTAGTAATAGTAATAATCTACTTATTAATTATTCTTAAAGCTCTACTAATAATATTTTCTACTAGGTTACCTATAGTAGATCTCTTTAAAGCTATATTATCTTTAAGAGTAAGTCTAATAATTCCTTACTTATAGTTTTTTCTTAGCTAGATAATTAGTATATTTATTAGGCTCTAGACTTACTTTTATTTTAGGTTTCTAATAATAATAGTTTTAGAAGTTTTTAGTATAGCTCTTTAAGCCTATCTCTTTCTAGGTTAAGTTATATTAGTTCTACTAAGAGTAGTATAAGTTATACTTAAGTTTAAGATTATTATAGTTTTCTCTAGTAAAATACTAGAATTTAGCTTATAGTTTAGCTTTTAAGCCCTAAGAGTACCTTTATAAGTTCTAGCCTCTCTAGTCCTTCTTCTCCTCTTCTATACTACTTTACTAGTAGTTCTCTAATATATTTTACTCTTTCTAATCTCTTCTTTTTACTTTCTTCTTAAGGTTTATATTCTATTATTTATAGTATACCTACTACTTCCTACTCTCTCTTAACTCTTTAATTTCTATAGAATATACCTTCTTACCTCTCTTACTCTTTAGACTTAGAATCTAATATAGGCTATCTTAATCTAAGTAAGAATTTAAGAAGTACTTATAGATATACTTTTAAGTCTCTTAGTACTTCTACTCTTTACTACTTTTCTACTAATTCTTCTTTATATATCTAAAGCTTATCTCCTACTTAAAATATATCTATACTAGTTTATAATTATTTTAGTTATCTAAGCCTAAGTTTCTCTACCTTTTATACTCTTTCTCTTTAGTCTTCTATTCTTACCTCTTCTCTACCTACTTCTTCCTCTCCTAGTTTACTACTTTATATTCTATAATCTATTAATTATTCTCTTTTAAATAGTTAACTACTTTATCTCTACTATTATTAGCTACTTAGGTAGTATCTTAATATAGACTAGCTACCTATAAATTCGCCTCTTTATAATAATAATAATAATAATTAGTAAGAGTAATAGTATCTTTTTATTAGAATTTACTAGTATCTAAAGATTCTTTAGTAGAGTTTTTAAAAGTAGAGTTTTTATTTTCTTACTTATATTACTTTTAAGTAATTATAAAAGTTATTTCTAGTTTTTCTTTCCTATTACTAACTCTCTCTTTTATTTATAACTCCTACTTAGTATAACTCCTCCCTCCTTTAAAGTTTAGTTATCTCTTAGCTAAGATTCTTCCTTTTATCTAGCTCTCTATTTTTAAAGAACTTAAAGTCTACTAAGTTAAACTCTACTCTTTAAGCTAGAATTTATACTACTTATAGCTAGTAGATTATTATTAGGTTTAGTAAGTCTTACCTATATTTTTCTTATATATATTAACTTTAGCGCCTAAAGATTAGTTTAGCTAGGAATAGTTCTTTAGATAGTTTCTTAAATAGCTCTATATTTTTCTATAAGCTTCTTACTTCTTTATTCTCTATTTCTATATCCTCTAGTTTAGGTATTAATTTATTTAGAATATCTAATAATTTCTATTAGGTTCTTTAGTAAAACTCTACTATTCTAGTACCTAGAGTATAACTTCTAAATATTATACTATTTAAGTCTATAAGCTAGTACTAACCTAATAGGTATACCTATATTACTTAATATAGACTTTTCTATCTTAGTTATAGCTTCTATTATCTTAACTTATTCTAGTTACTAAATAAATCTTATATAAGTACTAATATTCTCTTAGGTATATCTATAGTATATAATATCTTCTTAGTATTAAACTATTCTTTACCTTCTTCTCTTAGCCTAATTATCCTATTAATAGCTTCTTAAAGCTAGTTATCTTATTTATTAAACTACTATACTTAGAGGACTATTAGTATAGGAGTATCTCTAACTTCTAACTATAGTAATATTTACTATATTAGAATATAGAGCTTAATAGGTAAGACTTATTCCTAGTTATATATAAGATATATTAGTATTTCTCTATACTATACTTTACTATAACCTAATTAACCTATAGTATTTATAGTAGGTTATCTACTTAGTTTCCTTTAATCTTTCTAAGAGCTATAACTAATTCCTTATATTCTCTTTTAATTATTCCTTAGTTTTAAGAATAGTATATACTACTAATAACTCTTTAGATACTATATAACTAGGCTAAATCTATAACTAGTCTTTTATTTTCTAAGCCTTTATCTATAATTATCTTAAAAGGTATACTTTATCTAGAGAAGATATTCTACTCTAAGAACTTTATAATAGCTTCTAAGGTATTACTTTTAAGAGCCTTTACCTCTATATATAAGCTTACTATATCTTAATATACTACTATAAATTTCTTACCTTCTTTACTATTAAGTATATATACTATATTAACTATAATCTATCTCTATAGTATCTTAAGTCTCTAATTTAGGTATAGCTCTTCTTCTACTATTTAGAGTATATAAAACTAATATTCTTTATATATTTTTATATATACTTCTATATCCTTAAATATATTTAGCTAGTAGTATCTAGTCTATACCTTCTACTATATACCTTCTCTTCCTTAGTATCTACTTTTATTATATAATACTTTTAAGACTTCTTATTATTTATTTTTCTTATCTACTACTTACTTTAGAGGATAGTATTCTAATCCTTTAGTCTATAGAAGTCCTTATATTACTTTATACTTTTATACTATTCTATAGAGCTTTTAGACTTCTAACCTATTTATACTAATTAGAGTTTATAGAGTAACTAACTATTTAGTAATATTCTATAAAAAAGAAGTTTTAAGAGTATTAAGAATACTTAAATCTATTTTAGTTATAGAGTATATAAAATCTAAGTCTTAAAAGTTTATTTAAGATAAAGTAAGTATTATTAAACCTAATAATAATCTATAAAGTCTTCTATATCTTCTTTAGATTCTTCTAGTAGTTACTATCTAGGCTACTCTAGTTATCTTAAAAGTATATCTACTACTATATTCTTCTTACCTACTATATACTTTATATTAAATTCCTATATATTAAGAAGAGTAAGCTATTTTATAATAAGTACTCCTAGGACGTTATTTATACTCCTATTAAGTTAATCTATAAAAGTATATATATTAGTTTCTACTATAAAATAGACTCTATAGATCTAAGGTAGAACTTCTTAAGTACTAGAAGTAAAGTCTTATATTTATATTTTCCCGAATCTTAGTTATATTCTAAGAGTAACTATACTTCTAATTTATAATATATTATATACTAAGAGCTCTTTAGACTATTTTATTAAATTACTACTCTTTATCTCTTCTTATACCTATCTACTAAGATAGTTATAAGCTAAATAAGCTCTATATAGTCTATAGAGACTAGTACTAAAGTACTAGTTAGATATTTCTTTAGTATATTTATTACTAGAGCTACTTTTATATTCTACTTAAATACTTTATTCTTTCTTAGTAGTTTAAATAGTAGTATAGCTATTATTATAAAGTATTTAATCTAGATTTAGTAGTATATATAAAGGCTAATAAATATCTAAATATTCTTTAGTAACTTATAGGTAGGCTACTCTACTATTTTTAGTACCTTTTTATCTACTAGGTAGTAGCCCTTCTTATCTACTATATATCCTATAATACCTATTAAATTATAGTACTATTTAGACTTAAATCTAGAGGTAGTAGCTCTAGCTATTTTAAGATTATATAGTATCTTATCTATATAGATAATATATTCTCTAATAAATCTTTAGATACTAGGTTTAAGAGACTTACTATTATAGTTAGTCTTTAGGCCTTTTACTATAATATTATCTATATATAGTATATAATAATCTAGGATTAAGTCTTATAGGATTTTAGTTACTACTTATATAAACTCTATAACTAAGTTTATAGTTTCTATAAGTAGTATATATTATTAAACTAGTCTATAGGTTACTATATAGAATATAGTTATTAGTCTAGAGTCTTAATAAAGTTATACTTAGTTATAACTAGAGAAAAAGTCTATTAGAGATATAATATAGTACCTTATAAACTCTTCTAAGAACTTATTAGAGTTTAGTAGTATATTTATATTCTAGACTATTATACTATTTATATATTATCTATTATTAATAAGCTTATATTCTTTATCCTTTTTCTTTATAAGAAACTAGAGATTACTATAAAGGTTTTTACTTAGCTTAAGGACCTCTTAGGTTAAGTATTCTTATATTATTTTATATACTACTTCTCTTAGTTTATAGAGAATTAGGAAGTTATTTTCTTTCTATGCCTTATATAGTATAGTATTAATATATACTAGAGGTATAATATCTAGATAAATATAGCTAAACTCTATAAATCTAAAGCTTAAGATAGCTTCTCTATATATAAAGACTTTAATTAGTATTTCTTTTTCTCTTAGCTATAGCTAGTCTATAATCTTTATTTCTACTAATTACTTATTAATAATCTAAGTACTCTTTAGAAACTAGGCTATTTAGTTAGTAATATATTTACTAAATTATCTCTAGTCTTATTCTTAATTTATTAGTTATCTAAGCTCTACTCTACTCTTCTAGTCTATTTAGCCTTTTATTTTATATAGTTATACTAATAAGTTATAAATAAGGTATACCTTCTTATCTTTAACTTTATATATAGTATTTACTTTAAATATAAGTTTTATATCTAGTAAGCCCTTAGATACTTATTCCTCTTTTACCTATTATTCTTATAGTAGATCTTTAATAATTTCTAAAAGATATTTATTTAGCTAAGTACTAGTTTATTCTATTATTATTAGGTCTACTCTTAAATTATCTTTTAGTTACTAATATTAGTACTATTTATTTCTAATACCCTCTTAAGTATTTAATTTTTATTTTTCTATTTTTAGAATCTTATTCCTAGTAATAGGGTCCTTTATTAGTTTTTCTATCTATATAGTATTTACCTATCCTTTTATACTTAATCTATTAAATACTACTATAAACTTTATAGAGGTATTATAACTTTTTAACTAGACTTTATAGTATATATAGCTATTATTAGCCTATTTAAAAGAGTATCTATACTCTACTATAAATAGATTCCTAAGAATTATTAGGTATAAGAGTCCTTAGATAATAAAGAAGTTAGTATATACTTTAATACTACTAATTATAACTAGTACTCTCTAGATAATACCTTTAAATAATTCCTTTCCTCTATTTATAGTTAGGCTAGTAAATAGGTTAGAGATACCTATTAATAGATTAGGTTAAGTTAAGATTATATAGACTCTAGGTTTAGATTAGAGTTTAGTTACTACCTCTCTAAGTTAGGTTAGATTAGGATTATATAAGCTCTAGGTATAGATTTAGTTAAACCTAGTACTAGTATAAGTATAGGTTAGGTTAGAGTACCTATTAGGTTATATTATATTATAAAATATTATATATATTAAATATATTTACTATTCTAATTAGGCTATATTATATTTTTTAGATATATTTTATATATATATATATATAAATTTAAGGTTTTTTATAATATTTAATTAGAGTCTATACTACTATTATATTTAAGAAGATTTTAGAGGTTATTTAAATTAGATAAGATTAAACTATAATAAATCTATATAATAAACTTAATAATTCTAATTAATTAATAGAAGTAATTAATTAATATCTATATATCTCTTTTCTATACTTTTCTACTAGTTTATATATCTATCTCTACTAGGTATACTAAGATCTCTTAGTATAGATAGTAGAGATCTATTATCTCTATTTTAGTAATTAAGCTAGCTTAATATAGATTTCCTAATAGCTACTTTAGTTATTATAGCTATTAATTATAGTACTATACTAGGCGCTAGCGCTTTTATAGTAGCGGCCTTAGGGACTCGTCCTCCTTACTATCCTCCTCTATAGTCTCTATATCCTTAATCTAGTATAGTAGCCTAAATAAATCGTTTAGCTTATTAGCTAGTACCTTATTATTATCTTACTTAAGATCTAATACCTCCTCTTATAGAATTAAATATCTTAGGATTATAACTCTCCTAATTATTTTAGTAGAAAGGTAATACCTTTAATCCCTAATTATATCTTTAGTAATATTAAATACGCGCTTAATACTAACTTTAGTAAGTTAGATAGCTAAAATATCCTTTACTACTTAAGTAAGCTAAGGATAGTTCCCTTTATTTAATTTCTACTAAGTAAGGATATTAGTATACTCGCCTAGTATAACTAGTAGAGTACTAAGATAGGACTCTCCTTCTTTATAAGTTACTCTATTACCCTCTTTAGTTTCTAGTATACTAGAGTCTTAACTTAGGGTAGATACTAATAGCTAAGAGAGACTACTTAACTATAACTAAACTAATAGTAGAAGGTTTTAGAACTACTTAGTACCTTATAATCTCCTAGGATTAGTAATTAGAGCTAGAGTATAAACCTAAGCTCCTATAGAGTTATATTAACTAATATAGTTAAGAAATTATTAGTAATAGTTATACTTATCTTAGGCCTTCTATATTTTATCCTATATATATAATTAGTATTAATCTATAATAAATAACTATAATAATAGTACCTTATACGTAGTAAGCTTCTAAGAGGGATCTAAGATAGTTACGTAGTTAAATAAGAACCTATACTCCTTATTAGTCTACCTATAGTACTTACTTAGCTTTACTTAACCTTATTTAACTATATCTCTTACTACCTTTAACTACTTAGTATTATCTCTAGTTTCTATATTACTGCCTAGCTTATCTATTATTTTATCTAAGAAATTAAATAACTTATTATATATAAGCTAAATAAACTAAATCTATAGCTTCTTATTTAAGCTTAAAGCGCTAGTAGTCTATTTAAAGTTTTATAGTATCTAGGTAATAAGCTTAAGGTAGTACTACTTAGTAGTTAATAATTAAAGGCGTTTAAGGTCGCGATAGTCTACTTTAGCTATACTATTATAGCTTAAAGTATTAGAAGTACTTACTCTTAATCTAATTTCTTATTATAGCTACGTATTAATATACTCTTTAAGGTAAACTACGCGCTTATATATATTAAAAGTTAAGTTCTAGTATATTTTAATATCTTATATAACTCCTAGACGATCCTTTATTAGTAGTAAGTACTATATAGCTATAAAGCGCTTATACTATTATATAGATTAATTAATTGCGAAGTATATAGCCTAGAGCTAGGTAGAGTTTAGTATATAATAAATAACTATAATAAAGGTAAAGTACTTTATATAGAGAGTTAGGAACTAATATTTATATAGTAATATCGTCTAGGTAGCGCTTCTATAAGGTCTTTCTAGTTTCTATATCCTCTAAAGTATCTAGTTTAAGATACTAGATAATATCCTAAATAATAATATTAATAATATAGGTAAGGTAGGGGATAGTATTTTCGTTTAGGTTCTAGTTAATACCCTCTTCTTCTAGCTTTACTTATAAAGTACTAACTAGAGTACTATTATTACTAGTATTATTAGTAGTAATAGCTAGGAGCTATAACTTAGTTTTTATCTAAGAAAGGACTTTAAATAGTCCTTTAGCTATAGTAGATCTAGTATAGCGTCTACGAATTAGGATAAAATCTAGTAATTCCTCTTAAAGCTTCTATTTATTAGTAATATAGTATCCCTTAACTCCTAGAAAGCTAAGGTAGTTATTAGTAGACTATATATCTAGCGCAATTAATACTTTAGTTACTATGCTAAGGTTATTAAGAAGTAACCCTATTACTACCTTAAATTAATTATTAAATATACTTTAGAATTTATAATAAGTATTATATAGTATTAGGCCTAAGGAACTAGATAAAGCGTTTAAAGGATAGTTACTCTACTATCCTAAATAACTAGTTACTACTAATTACTACCTAGACTAATTCCTACTTGAATACTATAGTAGAGTATACTAGAGATAGGTCTAATAAGTTATATTTTAGAGTTAAGAGGTTTACCTAGTAGGAGTAGGTACCTATACGTAAATAGGAGCTAGAGTATCTTTATAACTCTTTAATTTATAATAGTTTATAAGGTACTTAGTACCTATTCCCTTATTATTAGATATTAAAGTAATTTACTATAGTTAAGGTAGAATATATATAGGTAACTATTTATAGTACTTATAGCTTCCTAAATTAATTCTAGATTTAGCCTATATAAGTAGCTAAGTTCTATCGAATTTTATTCTTAGATATTATAGCCTATATAGTATTACCCTACTAGGTAGTCTATATAGTAATAACCTCTTTATCTTTCTTATTTTATAGGTATTAGAGTATAGAAATATCTAATTTATTTCCTACTATAGAATATAGGGTACCTCTAATTGGAATTAATAGAGGATTTATAGGAGATTAAGAGGTAAATTAATATTAGCTATAACTAGAGTACTAGAGGATATAAATATAAAACTATAATAAAAAAAAGAAACTATAATAAAAAGGAATAAGAAACTATAATAAAAATATAATAATTACTTAATACTTAGTAGGTAGTATAACTAGGTTTTTTAGGTAGGTTTTTTTTATAGTTTATAAGTTAGGGACTCTAATACTAAGAATTCAACTATAGTACGCTATATTTTATATCTATTACTTATTTCTACTAGCTATATATAATAAAACCTATATAAATATTATAAAACTATTAATTATTATTAAGTTAGGTATATTTAAATCTAAATATAATTATTAGCTATAATTATAGTAACTAGCTACTAATAGGTAGCTAAGATTACGCGTTATCTACTTAGAATCTCTAAGGAAACCTCTTAAAGTTAGTTTTACTCTTAGAGTTAGTATTAACCTTATCCTAAAACTCTTAGTACTACTCCTTAGTCTTATACTTATTAGGTATATTATTATAGTAATTATTAATCTTATTATTATAATTAAGCTCCTCCTTATACTTATCTTTATTACTAGAATATAGGACTAGAAGTATTAAGCTTAAGCTAATCTACGCCTAGAAGCTTAGAAACTAGTATATACTTAGTAGCCCTACTTTAGTTAGTATATACTTATAATAAAAGACTATAATAAACTTACTCCTAAGTAGTATCTTCTACTATCTCTTTCTCTTCTAGGGTAAGTTTATTATGTCTTTTATTATAAGTATATACTAACTAAAGTAGGGCTACTAAGTATATACTAGTTTCTAAGCTTCTAGGCGTAGATTAGCTTAAGCTTAATACTTCTAGTCCCTATATTCTAGGTAATAAAGATAAGTATAAGGAGGAGCTTAATTATAATAATAAGATTAATAATTACTATAATAATATACCTAATAAGTATAAGACTAAGAGTAGTACTAAGAGTTTTAGGATAAAGTTAATACTAACTCTAAGAGTAAAACTAACTTTAAGAGGTTTCCTTAGAGCGATTCTAAGTAGATAACGCGTAATCTTAGCTACCTATTAGTAGCTAGTTACTATAATTATAGCTAATAATTATATTTAGATTTAAATATACCTAACTTAATAATAAATTAATAGTTTTATAATATTTTATATAGGTTTTATTTATATATAGCTAGTAGAAATAAGTAATAGATATAAAATATAGCGTACTATAGTTGAATTCTTAGTATTAGAGTCCCTAACTTATAAACTATATAAAAAAAACCTACCTAAAAAAACCTAGTTATACTACCTACTAAATATTAAGTAATTATTATATTTTTATTATAGTTTCTTATTTCCTTTTTATTATAGTTTCTTATTATAGTTATATCCTCTTATACTCTAGTACTCTAGTTATAGCTAATATTAATTTACCTCTTAATCTCCTATAAATCCTCTATTAATTCCAATTAGAGGTACCCTATATTACTAAAGAAGGAAATAAATTAGATATTTCTATACTCTAATACCTATAAAATAAGAAAGATAAAGAGGTTATTACTATATAGACTACCTAGTAGGGTAATACTATATAGGCTATAATATCTAAGAATAAAATTCGATAGAACTTAGCTACTTATATAGGCTAAATCTAGAATTAATTTAAGAAGCTATAAGTACTATAAATAGTTACCTATATATATTCTACCTTAACTATAGTAAATTACTTTAATATCTATAAGTAAGGGAATAGGTACTAAGTACCTTATAAACTATTATAAATTAAAGAGTTATAAAATACTCTAGCTCCTATTTACGTATAGGTACCTACTCCTACTAGATAAACCTCTTAACTCTAAAATAGTAACTTATTAGACCTATCTCTAGTATACTCTACTATAGTATTCAAGTAGGAATTAGTCTAGGTAGTAATTAGTAGTAACTAGTTATTTAGGATAGTAGAGTAACTATCCTTTAAACGCTTTATCTAGTTCCTTAGGCCTAATACTACGATAATTACCTATTATAAATTCTAAAGTATATTTAATAATTAATTTAAGGTAGTAATAGGGTTACTTCTTAATAACCTTAGTATAGTAACTAAAGTATTAATTGCGCTAGATACGTAGTCTACTAATAACTACCTTAGCTTTCTAGGAGTTAAGGGATACTATATTACTAATAATAGAAGCTTTAAGAGAAATTACTAGATTTTATCCTAATTTATAATCGCTATACTAGATCTACTATAGCTAAAGGACTATTTAAAGTTCTTTCTTAGATAAAAACTAAGTTATAGCTACTAGCTATTACTACTAATAATACTAGTAATAATAGTACTCTAGTTAGTACTTTATAAGTAAAGCTAGGAGAAGAGGGTATTAACTAGAACCTAAACGAAAATACTATCCTCTACCTCGCCTATATTATTAATATTATTATTTAGGATATTATCTAGTATCTTAAACTAGATACCTTAGAGGATATAGAAACTAGAGAGACCTTATAGAGGCGCTACCTAGACGATATTACTATATAAATATTAGTTCCTAATTCTCTCTATAAAGTACTTTACCTTTATTATAGTTATTTATTATATACTAAGCTCTATCTAGCTCTAGGCTATATACTTCGCAATTAATCGATCTATATAATATTATAAGCGCTTTATAGCTATATAGTACCTACTACTAATAAAGGATTATCTAGGAGTTATACGAGATTTTAAAATATACTAGAACTTAACTTTTAATATATATAAGCGCGTAGTTCACCTTAAAGAGTATATTAATACGTAGCTATAATAAGAAATTAGATTAAGAGTAGGTACTTCTAATACTTTAAGCTATAATAGTATAGCTAAAGTAGACTATCGCGACCTTAAACGCTTTTAATTATTAACTACTAAGTAGTACTACCTTAAGCTTATTACCTAGATACTATAAAACTTTAAATAGGCTACTAGCGCTTTAAGCTTAAATAAGAAGCTATAGGTTTAGTTTATTTAGCTTATATATAATAAGTTATTTAATTTCTTAGATAATATAATAGATAAGCTAGGCGGTAATATAGAAACTAGAGATAATACTAAGTAGCTAAAGGTAGTAAGAGATATAGTTAAATAAGGTTAAGTAAAGCTAAGTAAGTACTATAGGTAGACTAATAAGGAGTATAGGTTCTTATTTAATTACGTAACTATCTTAGATCCCTCTTAGAAGCTTACTATATATAAGGTACTATTATTATAGTTATTTATTATTATAGATTAATACTAATTATATATATAGGATAAAATATAGGAGGCCTAAGATAAGTATAACTATTACTAAAAATTTCTTAACTATATTAGTTAATACAACTCTATAGGAGCTTAGGTTTATACTCTAGCTCTAATTACTAACCCTAGGAGATTATAAGGTACTAAGTAGTTCTAAAACCCTCTACTATTAGTTTAGTTATAGTTAAGTAGTCTCTCTTAGCTATTAGTATCTACCCTAAGTTAAGACTCTAGTATACTAGAAACTAAAGAGGGTAATAGAGTAACTTATAAAGAAGGAGAGTCCTATCTTAGTACTCTACTAGTTATACTAGGCGAGTATACTAATATCCTTACTTAGTAGAAATTAAATAAAGGGAACTATCCTTAGCTTACTTAAGTAGTAAAGGATATTTTAGCTATCTAACTTACTAAAGTTAGTATTAAGCGCGTATTTAATATTACTAAAGATATAATTAGCGATTAAAGGTATTACCTTTTTACTAAAATAATTAGGAGAATTATAATCCTAAGATATTTAGTTCTATAAGAGGAGGTATTAGATCTTAAGTAAGATAATAATAAGGTACTAGCTTATAAGCTAAACGATTTATTTAGGCTACTATACTAGATTAAGGATATAGAGACTATAGAGGAGGATAGTAAAGAGGACGAGTCCCTAAGGCCGCCGCTATAAAAGCGCTAGCGCCTAGTATAGTACTATAATTAATAGCTATAATAACTAAAGTAGCTATTAGGAAAGCTACGTTAAGCTAGCTTAACTACTAAAATAGAGATAATAGATCTCTAATATCCGCGCTAAGAGACCTTAGTACGCTTAGTAGAGATAGATATATAAACTAGTAGAAAAGTATAGAAAAGAGATATATAGATATTAATTAATTACTTCTATTAATTAATTAGAATTATTAAGTTTATTATATAGATTTATTATAGTCTAATCTTATCTAATTTAAATAACCTCTAAAACCTCCTTAAATATAATAGTAGTATAGACCCTAATTAAATATTGCGAAAAACCTTAAATTTATATATATATATAAAATATATCTAAAAAATATAATATAACCTAATTAGGATAGTAAATATATTTAATATAACGTGTTTTACTACTAAGCGAGCGATACTACTAAGCGAGTAGCTCTAAAACCTATATAAAATCCTACTTAGTAAGTAGCTCTATCTCTAGAACTACTAATTAGAACTAGCTATAAATTTTATAGTAGATTTCTATATATACTAGTATATACTATTTAAAATATCTAAATTCTATAATTAGTATTTATAGAGATACTAAAGTATAGGAGCTAAAAAATAGCCTTTTCTAAATAGCTTCCTAATTATATAAGCTAAAGCTTAGATATTCTAGATTTAGTTTATTTACTTAGGTGCAGCTCTATTATAAAATTTATAGCTAGTTCTAATTAGTAGTTCTAGAGATAGAGCTACTTACTAAGTAGGATTTTATATAGGTTTTAGAGCTACTCGCTTAGCGGTATCGCTCGCTTAGTAGTAAAATACGTTATATAATATTTTATAATATAATATAACCTAATAGGTACCCTAACCTAACCTATACCTATACTAGCGCTAGGTTCGACTAAACCTATACCTAGGGCCTATATAACCCTAACCTAACCTAACCTAGAGGGGTAGGAACTCTAACCTAACCTAAACCTAGAGTCTATATAACCCTAACCTAACCTAACCTATTAATAGGTACCCCTAACCTATTTACTAGCCTATTACTTAATATTACTTAATCTTATACTACTTATATTTAGTCTAGTTAAGGTTAGCTCTATTTTTCTTAGGGTTAGTTAGGCTATATCCTTATACTAAGCTTTATAGTCTAAGCTTTAGGTACTATTCTAAAGTAATAGTACGTAATAAGATAGGATTTAATATAATAGTACTACTACAACGCTATAATAGGGAAGATAATCCTAATACCAATTATAGTTATCTATTCTTACTACTTTCCCTATTCAATAGTCGTAGAAAAGAGATCTTTAATAAAGGGTATAGCTAGTATAGGTTAGCTATTCTCCCTACTATTATATAATATTTAAGGCTAAGATAATTATTACTATAAGGGGTTTTATAAGCGGGCTAGCTGCGCTCCCTACTAGCGCTAGCGTAGCTTTAGCCTTATATAGTATAATTTATAAGTAGAGGAAGCTACTAGAATATAATATAATAGTAATAAAAGGAATTAAAATATATAATACTACTCTACCCTAAGATACTAAATCTTATATACTAGAACTATAGCAATTACCTACTAATTTAGTATCCTATTCTTCGAGATCTAGGTTATAATCTAGGAACCTAGCTCTCTACCTATAAGTATAATATAGTATATTCTTTTAATTACTATACTAGCTAGACTTATTAGAAGATTACTAGCTCTCTTAATATTACTTATACTATAATTAGCTCTACTCTTTAAAAGAATACTTAGATATCTTATAAGTAGAGAAGAAGAAAGCTAAATATTAATATACTAACTAGATAGTACCTTATTACTTAGGGTAAGCTTAATTATATCTATAGATAGAAGCTATTTAAAGAGATTATATTCTTAGAAGGAGTTCCTACCTATAAGTAATCCTTATATAAAGCTTTTAAAAGAGAAGGCTACTTTTACTATATTACTATAGAAAAGCTACTATAAGGGAGTTTAGTACTAGTAAGCTAGGACGAGATAAGTATATAGGTAAAATAGAGATTAATTAATACCCCTCTATCTTTATAGGGGGTAAGGCCTATATATATATTCTTATCTTATAAGATACGTAGAAGGGTTATATTATAATACTATTAGTACGCTACCCTATATTAATTATTCCTTATAATTATTCCTTCTCTTTATAACTACTATCTTTAGTAGTAGTAGAGGGCTTAGGTATATATAGTAGGCTTAAAGGATAGGTACCTAAATAGAGTATTTAGTTTTAGTAGGAGTAATATTATAGCTATAGTAACTATAAATAAATACTAAAGTAAAGTCTATTAACTTTGAAATCCTTACTAGGTATTATACTCTATAATTTCCCTAGATACTAAGAATCTATAGAGACTATACGTTTAAGGATATAGTTAGCTTTAATAAGCTATAGGAATTAGTAAGGAAAAGTATAGGAGTATCTATTACGATCCTACCCTACTAAATGTATTAGCCTCTATATAATAGGTACTAAGTATAATATTAGTCTCGTAACGTGCTTAGTAATTAGTAATTAGTAGTACTTAGTTAATACTAAGCACTAAGTATACTAAGTAGGACTATCTAAGAGATATATATAATTATAGGCAATAAACCCTTATAGCTTATTGTATTCAACTTAATATAGTACAGTAATTCAAGTTATTACTTCTACGCTCTATTATGACCAAGTAAGACCGAATCCCTCTTACCTTACTTTATCCTTAAGAACTAACCTTACTCTATCGATATACTACGGTATCTTAGTAGACTCTTAATAGTATCCTAGGAGATAGAGAGTAAAAATAAGAATTAGTATAGGAAGCTAAAAAGAGTAGACCCTAATACTAACTACCTAATAAATTCTATAGATTATATAATAAGCTTAAATAGTAGCTTAGATAAATTAGAGGGTGAAATTCAAGAAAATAGAAAGGTAAAAGGGGATTATTTACTTTTAGATAGTAGTTTTATCTAGCTATTAAAGTAAAAGCTCCTCCTAGAGAATTCCTAATGGGCTATTAAGCGAGCTAAAGTATCTCCTATTACTTCTATAGATGATAAGGATATACATTAACCTCCTGCTATTCTAACGTGTACAAGCCTTTCTTCTTCCTATAAAGGCCCGTTAGTTACACTATCCGCTAACTCTTCGGGGACTAAGCCTGTAGTAGAAGCGTTTAACCGATAGCGAGGGTATATAGCAACTCCGTTAACTCCCTAGGAGATAACGAGCGAGATGGAACACTAGATAGTCAGTCCTATCGTCTTGTAACACGCGGGTAGCTAATATGTGAACTAGAACAGAAAATGTTCTCGTTGTTACTGCGAGGTAAATGTGGCCGACGAGATTCACTTTGTCACTACCACATTCTATAAGAAGCTTCTGGAACTCATGTGCACTTGCAATTATTGAGTTCATTATCATAGTGTTGACACTTAAGCAAGATAGGTATCAGGATAAAATGGTCTTTAGAAGTAGGGGGCGAGGGGTAAGAGGTTATCTTTATTACCTAGCCGTACGTTGTCGAGGCAACCTATAGCTTATTGGGAACAGGCCACTTTCGAAAGCAGCTGACAAGGGTTTGAGCACTACCTTACATATCCAGTAAAGCGTCGGACCTAACTTTCAGCTGCGAATCACGCTACTAGTTTTCTCCCGCTATCCTTCAACTCCAAGACTTCATTAGTCGAGTTAGTTGTTGGAACGACTCTCCGGGCTGCAAACAACATCACGCTACTGGTTCATGTTAGTGTCGATACAGATAGTCAAGTCTGGCATGAACGTGCTGGACACATCTATCCATTACTTTCACGAGTTCTGTCCATTGTCGACAGGAAGAAACGGACAGACATGTCTAGGCCCACTCATGCCTACGCAATGGCGAGCTTGTATCTGTGGCGACTGCTACCTGGGGTTCCAATCAAGCATATGCATATATGATTATGCGTTACGCCAAGTTGTAAATGTTGATGTGGAAACATGCGTGCATGTTGCAGTGTTGTTGAACCTATTGCCTATTGGTCGAATTTGACTCGGTATTCGTGACCGCCGCAACGCCACACCTGTTTTGACAGGGCCCTGGTTAGCGCTTTGGCGATATCCCCTCGATTGGTTCGAGCCATCTGCTTGGCATTGCGGCACAGACCGAAGTCAAATCCATCCTCGCACCACAGCTTGGAGAACCTCGACCGACATTTCAGCTTGAAGAACCATCGACTGGACCGATCGGGTAGTGAAAATGATTATGATGGTGGAGTTATAAGGTTGTGAAGTTTGAGTGTTTTGGTGTGGTGGCCTATCACGCGAAGTGGCGCATCACGCACACGGACACCGAGCCGCACCCTTTGTTGAAACATGCACGAGATAATGCCTGCAGTCAGGCGCTGCCACCCCGCAAGGAACTTACAATGCTTGAAACCATGTCAGTGCTAAAACAGGCCCTTGCTGTTTTGGTCACGAAGATGCAACTAAGAGAGCTTCTCCGCGGACAAGCGGCATCAAGCAAGCTTAGCCTTCGTCTCAGCTATTGCTTCAATCTGCTGGGAGGATCAAATTATGTGTGACGCCCGACAAGGCTGAAACCCCGGAGTTCAAGTCAATTCCGATGAAGAAATTTTCGAATTTCACTGAATAGGTTTAAGATACTTATCAACACCCAGACGAATTCCCCAGTGATACGTCTGACAGAGTAGGTGGAATTTACTGTGTGATAGCCCCAGCTCGAGGAAGAGTCGAGTCTCATAGCCACCAGGTAGCAACGAAAGCCGAAATGCCTCTTTGTCTAATGCTTGCTAGTTGCCTCCGCCGTGTGCTATACATACCTTGAACCAGACTCTAGCGTTTGCTCGGTATCTGCGACGGAATCATTCATATCGGCGTGCTTGTTCCCTTCTCTCTCTCTAACTGCTTTGTTATAGGACGGTATTTTGATCGGTGGGTAGATGCATTCAAGCCCGGTCAGTTTAGGCAATTGCAAAGAAATCCTCGTTTTCCAAATCCATATCCCATAGCTCTTTGAAAGGAGTTTCTGGATAGACCCATTCCGCTGGTGCACTTGTAATGTTTTCGGGCAGAATTTCGAAAACACCAGTCCTCGTGTAGAAATTTGGCGAGTTCTCATCCTGCTGAAGTGTCATACCATGCATACCTTGCGAACCCGTATGGAGGCAGAAGCAATGAACAGCCTCGGGCAACAACTCGGGTGTCTCATCCGGAAACCAAGTGCTGTTTTTGATGGTTTTTCCAGCATATGCGAGCTCGAACTTCTTATCCTTTCGAAGGCACTGCACAGACATCACTCTGCCTCGCACGAAGAGTGTCCCAGAAATCACCATGCCGTATTGATTCGGCTCGCAGTCAATTTTGGCGTCAGAGAGTTGGAAGAGATATTTTCCATAGACTGCTCCAATATGCGGTCTCCCTATCTGTCCGTCCATAGACGCCCAAGACCAACTAGGGGCGCGGTACTCGCTTGGTCTAACTGTCTGCTCATCTAAGGTCTTCCAAAGAAGGCCCCGCGGCATGTCGGAATTCCACATCCCAGCCCAATACTTGACATTCTCGGGTAGCGTGAGTGCCGCAAACCGCTGGGCGACGCCGGACAGGGCAATAAGCTTATCCTGTCCTCTGGTGAGATTTTTCGACGTATACTCCTGAACGATCTGATACCATTTATAGCAGCCCAGGAGATCCAATTCAAACTCATCATCTTCATTTGCCGGGTCTAGAGTAAGTCGGCGGAGCGCTGGGAGAGGAGTGGATGACAAAATATGCATTGGGAATGTCTCGCAAACTTGCATTTCGTTGCACTCCCAGAACAACTGCTTCGTGCCAAAGTGAAGCATTCGGGGTGCGAGGAATCTTTCCTGGAATACCCATCCCCGCGTAAGGAGTGGTTCCTTCAGAAGGGTCTCCTCTAAGAAGTCCGGCTCAACAAGCCGATATGGTTGGAGATACTTGTCTGCGTGAAGCTTGCACTCTGGCTTGTAAATTACAGGCCGGAAGATCTCGCCGTAGTCCCTGTTCTGGAAGCAGCCCTGTCTGCCATCTATAGCACCAGTGGCTCCAATATTAAGAAATGAGTTGTGGTAGATCATGTCCATTGTAGTGGATTCGCGAACCCAGTCCTCCTTCGAACCTTCCCCTTCCTGAATGATACAAAGTGAATCTATCCACAAATATCGAATACCAACCCTCCTCGTCGTGACGATTGCGTCTTGGAAGGTCTTCGGAAGGCATGAAAATTCAATTTTGGAACAAAACCCAGCTAGATTGTCATCGGTAAGAGTCGTAATTCGGAGATTTCCCCAGCAATGACTCAAGGTCATATATGCTCCTTGCAGGGAGTGAGTCTCGGACACTACTAGATGAAGGTCCTGGCAAGGTTCCTCGAAAGCTTTCAGATCCAATAGACGCGTGGGATACTTTGACGGGGTGGTCAAAGGACTTTTGTGAGTGCATTTTGCATGCTTCGTTGAGCAGATATCTAGCCACTGCTCAACGCGATGCCACGCCACTGTTGATCCAGTATGGTCACTGGCGAACTCCCCCTCCTTCTCCGGACTCAATCGCAGGGCGTCAAGTTGTGGGGGAGCTCCTTGGGGCGGTCGTATCTGACCTGGAACGCTACCCCCAACTGCGGATTCGTTCATATCCTTACAGTACGGGCATATCTCAGATTTCTCCTCTCGGAATGGAGTTAGACTGTGTACACCATCATTGACATCAGTTTTTATTTTCCAAGACATGTCTTCAGGCTGATCCGGTGCGATCTTCGAGAAGCGAAATGTTAGCTCCGTGTTGGGCTTGAAGTTTGGGCTTTCTGCGAACTTCCACCGAATTTGGAGTACGTTGTCGAATACTACAAGAATCAGCTCTCTGAAAGGGAAATATGACTAAATCAAATGTACATACCACCATATCCACGCTCATTGATGACTGTACCAATTTTGACGACATATTCAAATCTTATTTCTCTTGGGGGGCGATTTTCTGCTGTTGATGCGTACGCATCCTGTTGAAGCTCTTTAAGGCTAGACTTAGGGTCCCGCGACGCTTTGATAATTGCAGTACATAAGAAGCATTTCTTGTAGGCGTAATTCGTGAGAAGTTTTCCATAGGAGGTGCCAAAACCCATAGCGAATGGGCTCATGACTGGTGTAAGCTCCAAAACGGTCTGGCAATCTGAGCAGAGCATGGCGAGTATGCGTGATCATGTACGCACAAAGGTTGTATTGTGTCTGTGTAACATTGAAAAGAGGATCCATCAACTAGAAAGCATGATGTGAATGGAACTGGTTCTGGCAATCAATCCTTCGAAGGGTGCTGAATTGGGGCCACTGCCAAGCACCCCCCTTGAACTGCCTCATTTAGTATAGCGCGTCCACTCGGGGTGTCTCTTCCAATGATGGCTCAAAACCAGACGTCGCGAATGCTGCCCGGCCCCGCTCCCCGTCTCCGGCCGGAGAAAGCCATTGCTGAGAAATTAACCTAGGTTTGAGGCACGACGCTTTCAATCCCCGCCACCACCCTCACCGCTCACCCCAAGCATCGTAATTGATTTCATTAGCCACCAGTCGATTCGAGGCCCTACAGCGGTCTCGTATTTATGGTTTTTATGGATACTGTCGTGTTCATTGTATCTGGATCATCTTCAACGATTTGGCAGGCATGGGAATCTATCAAAGGATTGGCCGTCATCAAGAGCTTGCTGGTCCATTTGTGGGAAGTCACAAAAGGGATGGAGAGAGCGTGCCTGGGAGCCGCTTCAACAACTGCGCCATTGCGCATATACTTCATTTTAAGTGCGGCTGGCCGTTACATTGACAGGATCCTTGAGGGCTCAGCCGCTTGGAGTGCGCTGTCAAACACTCCGCCTTGGGCATTGACATCCGCCCCCTTCTCGAGCAGCATCCTGACTATCTCTTCTTTCCCCTTGACCACGGCCGCTAGGAGTGCGCTGCCATGTACTCCGCCCTGGACATTGACATCCGTCCCCTTCTCGAGCAGCATCCTGACTATCTCTTCTTTCCCCTCGGCCGCAGCTGCTTGAAGTGCGCTGCCATAGGGTCCGCCATGCGTGCTGGCGTCAATCCAGTTTTTGAAGAGGATAGTCTTTGTCAGCTCACGATATCCATGTAATGACCAGAGTTGTCAACAAGCAATTATTCTCAACTTGGGGCTCCAGATTGATTCGAGTTGACTGGTGAGTAGCGTAAGTTGAATTGATTCGAGTTGCTATCAATCTGAGTCAACTTATCAACTCAAGTCAACTTGAGTCAACTCAAGATACTAATATAGCGGTGGAATCTCCCACTCATCAATGTTGTAACCTCGTATAATTTGCTCTTCAGTGAGCCCACTCCCATCGCTACAATATGGTGTTTTAAAACCAGCTCTTACCCAAGATCTTACTAACTGAAGAGCTGCAAGTTGTTGACTGCCAAGCTTGCGACGTTTGGGCTCGAGTAAGTCGCCTAACTCGCTGAAGAGGCGCTCGCAATCGCTGCTAGATGCTGGGATTGTCAGGATATCGATCGCGAAACGCGCCAAATTAGGGTATTTTGGCCTCAGCTGAATCCAGTACTTGACTGGGTTCCCATCCGCCTCATATTGCTCCTTCGTCCACGCTGGTTCTAGTGTTTTCCAGCGCTCATACTCGTCATCTGGAGCCTCTGGGCTACCTCCGCAGTGTAGGAACGCGCTAATAGCGTCATCCATACTGTTTGTACTTGCTGCAACTGCCTGAGGTGAGCGCGGGCGTTGGGGTTTATACTCTGCCCATAGACGCTGGAAGCCGGTATCAGGGTAATGGCAGGAGTAGTGGGGAGGGGCGGACAGGTTGGACCATTCGGAGAAACTGTGTGGTGTGTAGCTCGAGCACGTGCATAATTTATCCCTTCGTGATGTGGCACCCCGTTGGCTCACTACAGAGTCCTTGGCTGGGTTCAACAATTATAATACAATATTCGATGTTCCATTGCCCTAGCTTCGCTCAAGGCTGGAATGGGGAGTATGGTTTGGTGGAGATAAGGCTTGCACCTATGTGGTGGTCAGTGGGGCTACTGCGACTGTATACAGGGATGTGCGAGAGATGCGCAAGGATCTGCGTGATCGTCGGATGTGTACTCGTACATGGCCCTCCCAGGAGCGGGTGGCTAGCGCGAGTCGGCGCGCTTCCATACAAATCAACTCTTTTCCATACAGAATTTGTCAGTGCGGAGACTCACGCTAGTCGCCCGCTCCTGGGAGGGGTCCGTGCTGCAGATCTGAAGGCGGAGATTAACATACAAGGGGGGCGCAAAAAAGGATGAGTATGTGGGCCCTGCGCACAGACGAAATTTGTATGGAAGATTCGCACGAGCCATACCCATCATTTCTTGCACCCCCTTGTAGGCGGGCGGCACGGCTGGCCCGGCCCGGAGCGTTCGGGTAGTCCGTCTTATCCTCCAACCAAAGCCCTTTTAGGCTGCACGTCGCCATCATAAATAGTGAAAAAAAAAGTGGCGCATGGTGCTTTGGTATTCGGCGTTTAGAGAAACGAGGGGGAGAGCCGAAATGCTTGACTGGAGGCGGGGCATAGCCAGCAATGAGGCTTCTTTACTGTGGAACGGCGTTGAGCGCCAATTCAGCTGAGAAATGGTCGCAGGGGAAAGCGAGGGAGGTGTTGGGGCTAAAACAATACAAGGCAATTGTAGCCGGTTCTGTAGAAAAGACCAATGTTCCATGTACTTCAATGCACGGATGTGTACGACGCGCAATTCGCAGAGTTTAACCTATTACGGCTTGACATGCATGTCGATCAAGCCACGCGGTTCAGCTCCACCCTAAAGTTCGCATTGAATGCGAGGAATTTTTTTATGTTGTGGGGGGAATTCAGCCTTGGACGGACCAGCACCAGCCACCATCTTTTGTAACTTGTCATAGCCCAGCTGAGGATCGCACCTCTCTCCAGCCCCGCTCCCGACCCGAGAAAGTAACACATACGACCGAGCACTCACCGCAGGCCCATCCAAGACTGCACCTCCTTCCTCACGCTCGGTCCGTGGTCAGAAAACCATCCATTAACCTACACTTGCACACTCAACACACGTTGACTCACTTCTTCCCCCATCCCTAACTCTGTTTCATGCAACAGAAGCGCGCATGCTCAGAAGGCATGTGGCTTCACGATGAAGCACGCCCAGCTCTGGATGTGGAAGAGAGCTTGCTCGAAATTGCACTGGGCTTATCTCACGCGGTCAACTTAACCCTATCACCGCCGAACACGACGACCGGTACTCTGACGGTAGCCATACTAGGTTCTTTGAATTGTGCGTTATCCATGTCCCATCTGAACTCAACGCCAGGCCTTGATATCTAGGATTCTGAGGCTCTATGACAGTCGGTGTACTAATTGGAACTAATGGTGTTGCACTAATACTGACAGCACCAATTTCAGTGTGTAGATACGAGCTAGTGGTATTGAAGGATATGTTGCGGAGCAATTTGCCAATCTTGAGCGTCTGCAGGCATGCGCCGCTGCTCGCGTCCCAGATCTTGACCGTGCCGTCGTCTGACGCCGGCGCGAGCCGGGTCGAGTCGTGAGAGAAGGCCACTGAGCTGATGTTGACGCAGTATTTCTGAATTTCCTTCACGTCAATCTTAGCCCATTCTTCCTAGATTGAAGCAATAAGCTCCTCCTTTGTCTTAGGATATCTCTGCGTAACCCGTTAACCCGTGACTTAAGCAACCTCCAAACATTCTCAATAGAGTTGAGATTAGGCGGGTTGGAAGGCCACCAAAGCAGCCAAATAGCAAGCTCATAGAAGAGCTCCTTTGTGGCCAAAGCCTTGTGAGATGAAGCGCATAATCCTCCTCCTACTCCTCCGTGAATCAAAGATTTCAAAGCTAGCGCGGGCAAATTGTGTCCACGTCATTACATAGATGAACTGGTACTGGAGCTTGTGGAGCCGCCTTCTCAGGAATTCACCGACGATACCAACGAACTTTCTACAGGAAGGCGTGAATTGGAGAATCAGATCGTCGACCTTTACAAAGTACTTCTCACATCCCAGACCAAGGGTGGTGAGGGTAGGTGCAATGATGACGGGCGTGATGCGGACTGTTGGGGTGGTGGGTATTTATTTGGAAGTCATAGAACGATAACGGGTGCTGTACAAGGTAATTAGCCACAGTATTCTTTTGCATGCGCCCGACATGGAATAGTTGGAGGTTTTCTTCACTGCAATCCCATCCCCGTTGTGCATCTAATATAGAACTTTCTCTGTACGTCCTTATTGAGGACCTCTTGAGGGCTTAACTGCAATAGCGCATTTCTTGCAAGACTGGTGCTGGTACTAAACAAATACAGGTTATTGGATTATGAGCATATTCCATTTCGTTCCTAATACCTTCCTCGGTAAATTCTGAGGACGGACACATCTTTTCATTTGACTGACAGTATGAACTAGTGAATAACAATGCGCATGGTCTTTGATTTGTTCGAATCCCAGTAATCACTCAAAATCTTGATATCCTCGGAATTTCTTGACTCCTCCGTTGTGCGGTACTCCTCCAAGAACTTGGGATCCCCCATCGCCTCCTCAGACCCAAATTCATATTTCGATTTCTTTTCTGACAATTCAAGCATACCGGGAGCAGCACCTATGAGCCGCCATTCGCCGTTCTCTGGTCGTAAGATATATTTGGATGTGGCGCCTCTGATATAGCAAACCACATCGCCGGGTTCAGGCAATACCCCTTGGTGGTGGGGATTTCCAAACTTACCACAGTCGTCCTGGTACAGGGCGTACGTTAGCTGGTTTATTAGTTTTGCGCAGGAGCCAGCTAGAAGCCCTATCAATTTCAAGTCGCCGTTGCACTCTCGTACGTCCATCAATGCCCTATAAAACTCTTCCGCCGTATACTCACACTCCTTCTCGTACCAAAGGCCCAAGGCGGACATCCAGCTTTGGAGCTGTGAAGTTTCAAGGCCGGCTTCTAATGCTTTGCAGCCAAACCACTCCGTCTCGATCACTAGGAGATATCGAGAAACCAAGAAGATGGACTGTACGCAGGTTATCAAGGACTCCTCAGATCCAGAATCAAGGCGCGCGGAATTTTCAGACTCCCAGTTGAGGTCCACGTGCCCGGAGAACTTAATAGGGATATGCGCGGGCATAAGAACTTTAACGATGCGACTGAGAACCACACAGTCCACCTCAATCTTCTTATTGTTTTCCAGAAACCGCAAGTGGGAAGCCTTACCCAGATGAAAACGAAAATGAGGAAGGCCAGTTTTCCAATCAGGTACCCAAGATGGAAGCCCTGGCTTAGAGCCAGAGCAACATGTCAGAAGGTCCAGGCATCTCGTCTCTCTCAATAGATATGTTGCATAGTCCCAGAAAATTTGGTTGGCGCTATACGTATAATTTGGTCGCAGTTCAGACGGCAGGCCCCTAGTCGACAAAAGGCCTAGAAGTGCATATATTTTGTCTCGTTCATCAGTAGCTTCAAAGCCTATGCTGGCATAGGATAGGTATAGGGATAATTCCTCCGGTAGAGTGGGATAAGTTCTCCTCATAAGGACCCTGTCCCGGAATTCGCGGATAGAAAACACCCAGGTGAGGCCGTAACTCTTTTTCTTAAGGGGCTGTGTAACAGATTGTATAATGCCTATCTTATCAAGCTTCATAACAGCG
Source organism: Phaeosphaeriaceae sp. PMI808 (assembly GCA_021365335.1). Taxonomy (NCBI): domain Eukaryota; kingdom Fungi; phylum Ascomycota; class Dothideomycetes; order Pleosporales; family Phaeosphaeriaceae; species Phaeosphaeriaceae sp. PMI808. The sequence continues at coordinate 36,451 of JAJTIZ010000209.1, forward strand.
TATGCGAGGATGGAGAATGCGATCGAAGACGAGCCACAAAGGAACACGGGATGGCCAGGCCCGGATAGGGGATTTCCCGGCGTTCCACACACTACCACCTCTTGTATTACCCACGTTCTAGTGAACCATGGCCGGCACGCCAATGCATCGAGGACGTAAAGCTCCTTAGCACATTTTCCCCCGACTTCATCCCTAATCTTTTGGTCAAATTCGCCCTCGATACTCAGCTCGAATATTCGGCCTGCTAATAAAAAGGCCGATCCAACCTGAGCCTCAGTGTAAGGCGAGGGATCCCCAATCCAAATAACCACTTGCGTCGCCTGCTCATATATATCTTTCATCCGAATGACTTGGGAACTTCGTTCATCGAGATCAAGCTGATTTATGCAGACCGCATCAACCCAAAGTGTGCGCGCGCTTTCTCTCCGTCGAAGATATCGAAGTGCAGTTTCTAGATTTATTGTGATTGAATACAAGGCCGAGTCGAGAGTCATGTGTGATGTGTGAGTAGCATCACCCCATACGTATGACAATGCTTCGTAGTCTGTGCCTGCCTTCAGTGAGACGTACTTGAGCTTGCAACAGATTGGTTCATCGAAGACTCCTGGCTGGAGGGTCAGCAGGCGAATTTCGTCTCCGAGAAGCGGCCGATGAGGTGGCGATCCTTTAAACAGGTCCATAGTTGTTCATCGATGGGATCAGGCCGCCAGGTAGGTCCGTACCGGCGCTTTTCCGCCGATAGAAAGGGGAACCGTTGGTCCGAAAACGGTGAATTTCCTAGTGAAAGTGTCGAAACATTCGGTTTCTAATGAGGATAACGGAGCTTCTTATATCATCTTTCCATCCTGCCGGGTGCCGCGTCGCAAGGCAATGATTCTCTGTCATGCAGTTGATTCTTTTTGCGGACCGATATAAGGCAACTAGAAAGGAGATCGCCGTATACAGCAACCAATCCCATAGGTTGAAGCTCTCGACAGTGACAGGTAATGCTAGGTATGCCTTGAACCAATTGAGCATTATTGAAAGAATAAGGTTGACTGACCTCCTACGCTAATGCAAGAATGTCACACAGAAGTAGCGGTCAGTTAAGCCACAAAACAAACCGCGCAATCAAATTGGGCCAATCAAGGTGGGATCGCACGAACTCAATGTGTGCTAAAGAGTGCTGTTGCCAGTTGACAGCGATCGGCGCCGCTTCGATTTGGGAAGCAGCGCACCAGCGGGGCCCAGTTCGAGGCCGCCAAGACGACGTTCATCCACCTCACGCGATACAAAGCAGCAGGCAGGGACAGCATAGCGCCGCTCCGATTCAAGGGGCAAGGCATCAAGCCTACGGACAAGATCAAACTCCTTGGGGGTGACGCTTGATAACGAGTTAAGGTATAAAACGCACCTCGCCGACAAAGTAGGCAAGGCAATCAAGGTAGCACTAGCCCTACGCAGGCTCTCATGGTGAGTAATAAGTCGGCGCTAAGCGCGCCCGACCTTGGCCCAACCACCGAAAATGAGCGGCCTATACAAATGCCCATATTAAGCTCATTTTTTAAGGTATTGAAATAATTTAAATTACTAAAACTTTATCACTTTACCCTTTATTACATCACGGCACTTAATAAGGCGCCCGAAGTAGCCCTTTATTACCTTACTAACCTTTTAAGGTTGTAGCTTACTCTAATACTTATAGAACCTAGTTATACCTTCTTATATTAACTTATAAGTATATCTATAAAACTTATCTTCTTGTTAAATTTGAAGGTTACTTGAAAAGATTGATGTGTTCAACAGGATTGATTGAATTGATTGATTGTTCTGTCTATTATCTGCCCTTTCTGCTGCTCTTGATATACTTTAGAAAGTTCCTGGATTACTCTCGCGCCCTAGGGTCCCCCTTTGTTGAGCTGGCGCGTTATTTGATTGCGGCTCTCCTGTTAAAGGGATGCCCGCTATTGAGCTGGTGCGGCGTGGTTTGATTTGGCTCTGTTACAATTGAGCTCGGCTCAACCTCGGTTACAGAGATATTGGGTATACCCAATATCTACGAGCTTGACTCAAAACAGAGGAGCGTAGCTCAATATAGGAGCACGCGAGTACGCATTACGTAAGCGAGCTGTTCGAGCTTCCCATGTATATATATAGCGCTCTCTCTACATAGCTTCAAATCAATGATCCATCTCCTACTTATTCCTGAGCTGCTCGACTCACGACAGTTATGAGCCTGGCGCTAAAGAATATATGATAGTTCTATCCTATATGCTGCAGCTCGAGCTAGCAGCTCAGTATACTCTAATCCAAACGTTCACACGCTCATTATAGTATCCAGCGAAATCACTCCGCTCGATAAGGGCACTGCCCAGCTCAAGGAGCGCTTACAATAGCCAGTATAGTACACTCAACTCAAATACAACGCGCTCGAACTAAGGATTTAGGAGCTTATTAACCTAGAAGTAGATACAGCTCCTAATATCTACGCAGCCGAACCTATACGCCCTATACCCTTATAAGCTCTCAATAAACTAGACGAGATAGCTAACTATAAGCTTGCACTTGATAAACACTAGGCAGCAAGAGAGAGCTAGGTATCTAAAATAGCGAGATTAAGAGCTCTAAGCGCGTAGGTTAACGCGATAGTTAATCTAGGCTATCTATTAATAGTAAAGATGACACTACTCGCGAGCGAGTCCGCTATACTCTAGGGACTCGTCTAAACCCTAAAAGCTCTACTCGCACCATCTAATACTAGCGTATAAAATCTCTTGCGAGCTTAGTACTAAGCTTACCTATAGAAAGTAAAGTAGGGGCGCTAAAGTCCTAAGCTCTAGTATAACGAGTAGAACTACTTATACTAAAGAGCTATAGCGTACTTACTAAATAATGTATTAGGCGAGCTTATAGCTTATAATTTCCTAGAGGCTCTTACCCCTAAGCTAGCTCTAGAGTAGGCTTAGATAATAAGCTAGTTAATAGTCTAGAAATTAGTACTAGGTAATAAGACGCTTATACTAAGGTAGCTTAGCGTAATATACTTAAGACTATTATAGGAGTATAGGCTCTATATAGCTAATAATAGATTAGGAGTCTTTAGGCTAGTAAATAGGTTAGGGGTACTCGTTAATAGGTTAGGTTAGGTTAGGGTCGCACGGACTCTGGGTTTAGGTTAGGTTAGGGTTCCTACCCCTCTAGGTTAGGTTAGGTTAGGGTCGTATAGGCCCTAGGTATAGGTTTAGTCGAACTCAGCGCTAGCGTAGGTATAGGTTAGGTTAGGGCACCTATTAGGTTACCTACTAAAGTATAATATTCTATAATTATTACCTATATTAAAATACCCTAAATACAAGATAAGTAGTGTAAAAAAATTGAAATTATTAGTTAGACCTAAGGTAACCCAGTCCGTACTAACTAAACCTATACCTAGGGCCTATGCGACCCCAACCCAACCCTAACCCGTTACTAGCGCTAACCTAGTAAATATAGGTTAGGTTAGGTTAGGTTATTACGTAATCCAACCCAACCCTAACCTAGCCTATACCTATTTACTAGCCTAGGAGTCTTTACTACCTTTAGAAGCTTCTCTATACTAAGCTCTAATAAGAAGCCTTACCTATATAGAAGAAAATACTACTAGCTACTAAATACTTATATAAAACTAGAGAGTACTCTTACTAGAAAACCCTACTTACTTAGTAAGGTAGAGCGAGAGAAAATACTTATATACTTAGATAAGCTATACTATACTACTCTTAAAGTAGTACTAATAATATAGTAGAACTCTTAAGAGCTTATTAAAGTTAGCTTAACTACTACTCTAAAAGCTCCTATATTCCCTAGTAAGCTTATAGTAGCTCTAATAGACCCTTAGATATTTATACTACCTCTATAAGAAGCTTTTAATACTATAGATTTTAATACTTACCTACTATTCAAGAGTACTATATTTAATAATAGAGGTACTATATACCTAGTTAATATAAAAGTACTCCTTAAACCTAGCTCCTTTATAAAAGAAACTAGAGTAGACTACGTATAAGTAGAAACTTAGTCTTTCCTAATACTAGGAAAGGGTATAAGAGTACTTAAGAATATACTTAATAGAGTTTATAGAGAGCGTATAGAGAATTTAGAGCTCGCTAAAGTAGTAGTAGTAGAGGGTTTTTATATTAATATAGTCTTAGAAGCTCGACTTAGAGAAGCTAGAGTATAGTACCTAAGCTATAATATAATACTAAGGATAAGTATACTAAAGAGTAGTATAGTATTAGCTATAATAGTATATAAGTATAATCTTACTTTTATTAAATATAAGCTACTTCCCTTCTACTTAAGTATTATAAATATAAACTAAAGTAAATAAAAGCTTCTCTTATAGACTACTATACTAAGATTAGATTCTAAAGAGCTCTAGTACTTAAGAGTAGGATATTTAGGACTAGTAGCTCTTAGAGTATTACTTAAGAATACTAGGAATATATATATTAGTAGTATAGCTTAGATAAACTATAAGTACTACTCTATAACTTACGCTAAATAAGTTATCTCTAGAAGGCTAAAAGAACGAGCTCCGCGCCTATACTAGCGTATAGCCTAGGATCTCTTTAATATACTAAGTAGAAGGTTAGGCGAGCTTTAGTTTCTACTACTTAAGTATAATTATAGTAGTAAGCTCTATACCTACGCACTATAAGGTAAGATACTCTAAGAGATTATAAGAGTATTTAAGAACTTTAAAGTATAGGTAAGAGTACGCTATAAGCTCTATATATGCGTAATTATATAAGATAATAATATAGTAATACTACTATATAGAGGTATCTTATACTTTTAATACTAGGTTTAGGATAAAGGGATATAAGTTTAGAGCTCCCTATTATATACTTATAAGATAAATAGAGGCCCTAAGAGAGCTAGTTAAGAGGTAGTTATAAAATTAATTAAGATAAGGATAGGAGTAAACCTACCTAAGAAGCTCTAGCTAGAGATAGTAGATATAGTAACGTAGCTTATTAATATAAGTCCGAGCTATACTTATTAGCTTAAAGTACTAAATATAGTACTTAATAAATAGTTTAGAGGCTACTTTAGATAGTATTAACTAATAGAGGTAAGAGCTACTACTATAGATCTACGCCTAGATTAGAGTAGCGTATACGCGTATAGCTACTAAGTATATCCCTTAAATAAGGATAGAGTAGCTAGGTATAACTATAGGGGCTTTAAAGTAAGCCCTAGGGGCTATATTAGATATCTAGTAGGATATAGAGTATCTAATATATATAGGATATAGGTCCTAAAGCTTAATTAGGTAATTATAACTTATAATATAATATTTAATAAGACGCTCTTCTATAAAAAAGGAGTAGAAGCTTAATCTTAAGAGCTCTTAGAACTTAAGATTTATAAGCTTATTAATAAGTTATATAAAAATAAACCGCGTAATATAAGAGAGGTCTATAAAGATATATTTAACTAGCTCTATAAAGTAGTATAGTTACCTAAAAGCTAGGAGTAAGGAAAGTACTTAGTATAAGATCTAGGGGGTAATACTCTATATAAAGCTAAGAGTATAGTAGGCTAGCTAGCTACTTTAGTAGAATAAGAAGTAGACCCTATATAGGTAGTAAGCTTAGCTAGTAAGCTATAAGAAATTAATATAGAGTAATCTAAGTATATAGGCCTTTAAACTCTAGAGTAAATACCTAAGCCTAGAGTATATTAATAGTAGGATATTAGTCTAGATTAAATTAATTAACGTAGTAGAGTATCTAAGAGTCTCTAGGAAGTATACTCTACTAGAGAAGTAGACCTAGAGTAGCTAATAGATAAGTATAAAACTTATTAAACTATTACTTACTAAGTAGCTATATCTTCTAAAGCTCCTCTAGATAAAGTAGTAGAAAGAGTTCTAAGAAGCTATATATATAAATAGTAGCTAGTACTAATATATATAAGTAGAAGACTCTAAAATAAGGACCTAGAAAATAGAACTAGAGGCTTAGGTATATACTTATTATTATATAAACCTATCAGATTTACGGGTGCCTTTGATGGTTCACCTTGATCTGGATAATAATATAATAAAAGGATGTAATTATAGCACGTAGTGAAAAGGTGATTAATTGATGTGTGGCCATGATTGAATTGATTGATACAAGTGATTGATTGATTGGAGTAATTGATTGATTGGAGTAATTGATTGATTGGAGTAATTGATTGATTGTTCTTTTGTATTCTCTGCCCTCTCTGCTGCTCTTGATATACTTCAGAGAGTTCCTTGATTGCTCTCGTGCCCTAGGGTCCCCCTTTGTTGAGCTGGCGCGTTAATTGATTGCAGCTCTCCTGTCAGAGGGATGCCCGCAGTTGAGCTGGTGCGGCGCGGTTTGGTTTGGCTCGCTTAGCTAGTGGCGCTAGTGGCGCACGTGCGCGCGTGCCCATCTCGATCGCCATCTCGATCGTCATCTGAATCTCATGCGTTCATCTGATAGTGGGTGACTGAGTTCGACCTCAGATCACCTGCAAATCTGACACACCCCTTCAGCTTGGCAAGCCTTTGGTAAGCTGGAACTCATCAGGTAAGTATAAGGTCGCTCAAGTAAGTTTTGGAGTTTGGCCAGTCCTTCAGTAACGAGCTGGATTATTTGAGTATTTTTGCACTGGATTGTGATAGAGCTCATTGGCAGTTTTGATCTGTTTAGCTAGTTGTATAAGCTTATTCGCAGTTTGATCTATTGGATGATTAGATTTGATGTGCTAGAGCAGCGCAGTTCTCCTCTTTTGAGAGAGAGAGATACTGCAGCAGTGATCGCTTCTAGACTTTGTTTGCTAGAGCAGCGCAGTTCTCCTCTTTTGATAGATAGAGATACTGCACAGTGATCGCTTCTAGACTTTGTTTGCTAGAGCAGCGCAGTTCTCCTCTTTTGAGATAGATACTGCACAGTGATCGCTTCTAGGCTTTGTTTGCTAGAGCAGCGCAGTTCTCCTCTTTTGATAGATAGAGATACTGCACAGTGATCGCTTCTAGGCTTTGTTTGCTAGAGCAGCGCAGTTCTCCTCTTTTGAGATAGATACTGCACAGTGATCGCTTCTAGGCTTCCAGGATTAACCCGATCTGATTTGAATGATCAGTTGATGCAGTTGATGCTGTTGATGCCGTTGATGCCGTTGATGCAGCTGATGCCGTTGATGCCGTTGATGCAGCTGATGCAGCTGATGCAGTTGATGCGGTTGATACCTCTCCTACTTGGTAAGCTTCTGCGTCAATAGCGGCTTGGTCATACTCAGCTTAGCTAGGTATTTATCACGGTTGTTTATTGCAGTTTGAAAGGATGCGGTAGTAAAGGTCCCTTCAATACTTACAACTCTTCAGCTATATAGTTATTCTTGATCTCTAGGTATTAGAGTTGGTGATCGCCTAAAGCGAGCTTTAGACTATCCTCTAATTAATCCTTGAAACGTAGTATTATTTTTACGTTTATAGTTAATAAGCTCTTGTAGAGTCTTATTTAGATTCTAACGTAGAGGGGCTATATCTAGATTAATATAATAGCATTCCCTTAGGTTATAGAATTTGCTGCAAGCAGGGCATTTTTCCTCTACTGCAGTTTGCCTAGTTAATCGTATATTATTACTATTTTAGCTAGGTTGATTTTTATACTAGGGTCTGCCCTAGTTTAGGTTTAATTAAAGTCTACTACAGTTTAGTAGTAGATTATATTCTATAGGAGAGGCGTCCCTAGTCCTACCCTAGGTGGTTTTACTACTAGTAGGAAGATCTAATAAGGTATTATTAACTATAAAAGTAGCCCTATTTTTCCCTAATTTAAGAGGATAATTTACTATCAAGTATTCTTAGAATCATTTCATTATCTCCTTATAGGTTATATAATCTTTAAATCGACTATAATCTTAAAAGTTAATAGACTATATAGGAGTAATCTTATTAATTACTAAGAGAAAGTCTTTTATAACTGCGTTAATCTATAATACCTCTACTACTTTATAAGCTTCTACGTTAGTAGCGGCTTAGTTATACTTAGCTAGCTAGGTTTCCTAATTTACCTCACTCCTTAATAGTTTAAGTAAGTTAAGATATCTCTTACGAGCTTACTCTTGTTCGATTTATTCATCTATACTAGTAGTGTATTTCAGGTTAGTAAGCCACTATCGTAGTAACTAATCTAGCAGGCAGTACGTACGTAGTAGATGCGGCGAGACTAACAATTAGATAAACACCATAATCTACTACAAGCTTATCTACTCCTTATCGTATACGTATTAATTAATTCAATATTACTTAGATAGAGTCTTATAGTATTCAAGATCCTCTTTAAATACTTTAAGGCCTATAGTTGACAATTTAGATTGACGTGCTAGCTCTTTAATGTTTGCAGCTAGCGCGTAGCTAGCGATTTCTAGGACTCTAATTACAACTAGCCTTAGATTTACTTCTATTATTATAGCTAGGTTAATTTTATCCTAGACGTTATAGACTACGCATCTAGATTATAGCTGTATTAACCTAGTCGTGTAGTCTGCGTCATTCCTTAGCGTTACTATAGGATCGCGTTGCGATTAGTACGCTATATCGTGTTGGTTGGTTTACTTAATTAGTTAATTACTAATTAGTAATTGGCTTAAATTAATTAAGGCTTAAAGTTTAGTAGGGCACGCTAAGGGCTAATTATAGAGCGCGCTAGTTAGAACTAATCAATTAATAGAAGTTGGGTCTACCTAATTTCTATGGTTCGTATACTAATTAACTTAACTCGTTTTAGTTGTTGGTTTAACTCGATTCGGTTGAGGTAGTAAGATTGACTTGGTTGATGCAGCGAGATCGACTCGGTTGATGCAGTAAGATCGACTCAGTAAGTTTTACTCGGTTTGGTTGAGGCAGTGAGACTCTTAATTGTTAGATTTACGGGTGCCTTTAATGGTTCACCTTGATCTAGATAATGATGTGATAAAAGGATGTGATTATAGTACGTAGTAAAAAGGTGATTAATTGATGTGTGGCCATGATTGAATTAATTGATACAAGTGATTGATTAATTGGAGTAATTGATTGATTGGAGTAATTGATTGATTGGAGTAATTGATTAATTGTTCTTTTATATTCTCTACCCTCTCTGCTGCTCTTGATATACTTTAGAGAGTTCCTTGATTACTCTCGTGCCCTAGGGTCCCCCTTTGTTGAGCTGGCGCGTTAATTGATTGCAGCTCTCCTATTAGAGGGATGCCCGCAGTTGAGCTGGTACGGCGCAGTTTGGTTTGGCTCGCTTAGCTAGTGGCGCTAGTGGTGCACGTGCGCGCGTGCCTATCTCGATCGCTATCTCGATCGTTATCTGAATCTCATGCGTTTATCTAATAGTAGGTGACTGAGTTCGACCTTAGATTACCTGTAAATCTAATAAAACCTAAGTAGGAAAAGTAGAGTAGTATCCTTAATAAGCTACTCCTAAGAGCCTTTATAGCTTAAGATTTAAATAAAGAGCTTATAGTAGTATATACTATAATCGCTATAGCTATATACTTAGTACCCTATACTAAACTACTATAAGCTCGAATATATAGAGATAAGCTCCTAAAAGAACTATAAACTTAGAAAGATCTCTATATATACCTATACGGGTAGCTCTTTAAATAAGCTATATAGAAAGAGATTAATATACTACTCTCTATAGGAACTTAGGAAGAGATAGAGCGCTTATAAATTAGTAATTACCTACTACTACTTAAGTAGGTATTTACCTATAAGCTTAATTAAGGTAGTTACTTTCTAAAGTATAAAGCTTAGATTATAGTAAGAGGAGACTTATAAGTACTTAATTTAATATAGTTAACCTATACTACTACGCTCGCAGCTCGCTCTTTTTATATAGTAATAGTAATTATAGTATAGTTTAATCTTAAGATAACTTAGTATAATATTATTAGAGCTTTCCTCTATACTTATAGAGAGTACTAGCTAGTAGTAATCTATAAACTACTAGATAGATTTAAAGTAGCTAGAAAGTATATTAAGCTTAACTAAGCCCTATATAGACTTAAAGACTTACCTTTACTCTAGTATAAGGAGCTCTCTTAAATACTTAAGAAGGTAGGGCTCTTAGTATTAAAAGAGGAGCTCTACCTCTTCTTTAATAAGAAGTATAAGATTCTCCTACTCTTCTATATTAATAATATACTAATAATAAACTATAAGAACTATTACTTAGATACTTAAAGGATTATTAAGATAATTAAGAGAGCTTATAATATTAAAGATAAAGGTCTAGTAAGCTAGTTCCTAGAAGTATAAGTAATAAGAGATTACTTAAAGAGGACTATTATACTTATATATAATAAGTATATTAATAAGATTATAAAGAGATTTAATCTAGTAAGCTTAGTACTATTCCTAACTACTCTACTACCTTAAGAAGAGCTTTAGAGAAGCTAAGGAGAGGCTTTAAAGTATAAGATAAAAGAGTACTAAGAGTATATTAGCTTAATACTCTATACTATAATTATAGTACGCCCTAATATAGCTTTTACTACCTTAAAGCTCTCTTATTATCTTATAAACCTAAGTAAAGAGTACCTTAAAGCTATAAACTAGGTTATAATATATCTATACTAAACTTACTACTATATAATTTAGTATAGCTAATATAATAGAGTAGAGCTTCTTATCTATAGAGATGTATTATTTATAGATAATCTAGTAATATACCACTTATCTTAAAACTATATTATAACTCTCTTTAGAGGAGTAATTATTTAGAGAGCTACTTATTAAGTAATAGTAACTACTTTAATAATAGAAGCTAAGCTCCTTACTCTTAAATATATAAATAAAGAAGTAATAGCTCTTAAGAGACTATTTAAGGAGCTTACCCTTAACTTAGGAGCTACCTAGAATATATTCTATAATAACTAGTAAATAATTTAACTTATAGTAGGTTAAAACGAGCGCGTAATAACGCGTTTATACTACGTTGATATATAGAATATATAGCTACGCTAAGAGTACGCTAAAGGCTCTTTTTAAGTCTTATATATACTAATAAATAAGATATTAGCTAATAGATTAATAAAGTACTTACTAAAGTAGTAGTTTAAGAGGTTTAAAGCTTAACTAAACTTAAAAGATATAAAAGAGGAGTTTAAGCTAGGGTATTATAAGAGTAGAGTATATAGAGTATAGAGAAGAGTTTAAATTATAGAGCTAAAGCTCTAGAGCTAAAGCCCTATTATATAAATAGGGCGACGAGCCTACTAAAGAGAGCTATTATATATAGATAATATAATCGTAATTTTTAGTTTTATTACCCCCCTACGCTCGGGCTATACCTACTACTTTTAACTACTACTTCAACTCGCTATAACTCTATAACTACGTCTAAATAATTACTTAAGAGTATTAAAATAATTATATTATATCTAGTATTTAGTTTAGTAGCCCTTTATAGCTTTATAGGCTATAAGGTAGTCTAGTATAGATAGAATTAGCTTCTTAAGGAGAGAGTTAGGTATAGTAGCCTATACCTCCTTTAAGCTAGCCTTAAAGGCTACCTACTCCTCTATTATATCTCCTATAGTATTAAACTCTAGGTAGAGCTTATAGAGCGTCCTTTTAAGTACTAACTACGTATATTCTATAGGGTTAAGGTCTAGAGAATAGGGTAGCTAGTTAAGGAGTTGAATATTATAAGCTTCTAGCTAATCTAATAAGCTTTAAGTAGTATAAATACGTAAGTTATCTTATATATATAACTCTCTAGAACTATATACTAGCTAGAGGCCTTACTAGAGTACTTTTATATAGCTCTATAAGGTATAGCCTTTACCTAGGCTCTATAGGTCCTAGGTTATAACTATAAGCTAACTTCTCTATACCTCCCCCTCCTCTATAAGCTAGATAGCCCCCTATACTATACGAGTAGGCTTCTTACTAGTAGACGCCTCCTCTACTATCTTATAGCTCTATTTTTATAAGAGGAGGTACTATACCTATTCTATATTATAGCTAGATCTATAAGTAATACTATACTTATTACTAAATATAAGAGTCTCCTTCTTCTACTCCTACCCCTCTAGACGCTTAATAAGCTAGAAGTATAATTTAGCTATTTCTCTAGTAATTTTTAGTCTACGCTTCGCTTAAAACTTATAGAGACTCTCTATAGCTAGTATATTACGTATAGTAGAGCGAGAAATAGTAGGTTAGGTAGCCTCCTTATCCTATAGTCCCGCCTCTTTTATAAGTAGAAGATACTTAATTTTTAGGTACTTTTTAACTATCTATTCTAGCCTTTAAATATCTCTATTATTTAATATATATAGGTAGCCTATATAAGGTTAGCTAGCTATACTATAGATAGTTTAGACGCGTTACTTAATCTATTATACTATATATTTTAAGTAGTATAGAACCTCTACTACTTTCTTATTTACTATACCCTTATCTAATATACCTATACTATAATTATACTATACTTCTAATAACTTACTCTTATATATTTAATTCCCTAAAATTTCTATACTAAAATACCTCTTTTTTATATTATTATATAGGTTAGAAGAAGGTATAGCTCTTAGTATTTAAAATATTTAGTATAGCCCGAGCGTAGGGGTAATAAAACTAAAAATTACAATTGTATATAAAAGCCTCTTTAGCTCGCTTATCTCTAGGTAGTAAAGTAGTAGTAGTAGTAACTAGCTACCTAGTAGTAGCGAGAGTAGTAGTAGTAGCTTTAGTAGTAGAGGTAGTAGGGGTAGTAGCGCGAGAGGGACTAGAGGTAGCGCTAGGTATAATAGGGTAAGATACGCTAAAGCGTATAGGAGGTAGGAAGGTAGCTAGTAGAAGTAGTAGAGAAGGTAGAGAGAGAGTAGAGCGCCTAGGCGTCTACTATACCCTCTTAAGCTTTAGTATAAAGTAAAGCTTACGCCTTAGCTAGGCTAATTTAGAGGTACTAGCCTTTAGCGAATAGCGAAGGGTAGCTATAAGCGCTATAGCGGTAGGAGTAGTAAGATAACTACTAAAAATTAATAGTTAGTACTACTAACTATTAAAAGATAGGATAAAGCTCTATTAAGAGCTACTAAAGCTTATTTAAGAGCTATAATTAGAGCTTATAAGAGAAAGAGTTACTTATATAAACTTATACTTATACCTATAAGTATAGTATATATAGTATAGACTCTCTCCTATAGAGTTATAGTACTCTCTAAGGGAGGTACCTACTAAAGTACTTTTAGTATAGCTAAGGTAGGACTCTACCTAGAAAGCTCTATACTCTAGAGAAGAGGGAAAGAGTAGTAGAGGTAAGGTAGAAGGAGAGGTATAAGGGGAGGTATAGATAGAGGTAGTATAATAAGCTTACTACTTCTTCTTCCTCTCCTTCTTCTTCTTCTCTTTAGTAGTAGTAGCTTCTTCTTTACGGCGCGCTTTAGTAACGCGTAGGCGCGTAGAGATAACTAATTAAGTCTATATAGGAGTTAGTATAGAGCTTATAGAATAGGGATAAGAGCTAGAGAGCCTATAGGAACGCGTAGAGTATATACTAAATAATAACTTATAGGATATAGTATAGTAATTTATAAGGTTTAGTAAAGTAAAAAGCTTATAGTTTACTCTACGCGCATATATTACGTACGCGCGCTAAGGCCTAAGCTTATAATAGGTAAAATTATAAGAAACTAAGGTTTTAAGTAAGTTTAGATAGACCCTAAAAATTATAGCTATATAGCTTACCTAGGGGGTATATTATAATTAAGCTTAGCTTAACCTTAGTTATAGAGATATTAGGTATACCTAATATCTACGAGCTTAACTTAAAATAGAGGAGTATAGCTTAATATAGGAGTACGTAAGTATATATTACATAAGCGAGCTATTCGAGCTTCCTATATATATATATAGTACTCTCTCTATATAGCTTTAAATTAATAATCTATCTCCTACTTATTCCTAAGCTACTCGACTTATAATAGGCTCGCTTAGCTAGTAGCGCTAGTAGCGCACTTACGCGCGTGCCTATCTTAATCGCTATCTCGATTATTATCTAATCTAATATACCCCCTTAGCTAAAAACCGTTAGTTATTAGCTAGGGCTAACGTTATTAATTCGAGTTAGTCTTATATCTCTTCTAGCTAGGGTTAGGCGTTATCTAGAGCTAACTAGTATTATTCTATAAGCCTAAGTTATTTAAGGAATTTAGTCTATTTATTTAATAGTAACGCCTTTATAAGTTTATCTATAATTATCTTATCTATATATATATACTTAATCTATAGTATTCTATTTAATACTTCTTATCTAAGCTAGTAGTTATAGATATTAATATACTTTAGCTTAGTTTAGAGCTTAGATATCTATTTAGTAACTAGTTAGATAGTTTATATATTATAATATTTAATTATAATTAGTAAGTTAAGTTAAGTAACCTTAAGTTCTTATAAGTATTATAATATAAAGATAGCTTCTTTTATAACTTATAAGGAGGCTAATAGTTTAGCTTTAGTAGTTAAAGTAGTTACTATATCTTATTTACTTACTCTCTATACTATAAGGCCTTAAAATAGTTTAATTATATATTCTTATAAGCTCTTATAGTCTAGAGTATTATTAGTAAATAAGGTATTACTAGCTACTTTAAGTATTTCTCCTTTTCCTACCTCTAATACTTATACCTATATAGATTTAAGGTAGAGGAGTACTCTATTAGTAGTATCTTAATACTTAGTACTTAGGTTTATAAGAAACTATACTAGGTATAAGGTAGTATAGGCTATATCTAGTCTAGTAGTTACTATAGTAAAGAGTAGTTATAGCTAGTACTACTTACTAGGAGTAGTAAGGAAGCTAGAGCTAGAGTTATAGGAATATATATAAGTATAGTAGGAGGTATTATTAGTAGGTTAGGTTATAGGTAAGTAGCTTTATAAAGATTATAATACTTAAGAAAGTAATAGGTAAGGAAGTTATTAATCTTAATTATAAGGTTTCTATCTATACGTAAAGGTATACCTATATACTTAAGGTTCCTTAATAGGTTAGTAGGTTAGTAATAGCTAAGTATTACTAATCTACTAATCTAGTTATATATCTAAATTATAGTTAGTCTTAGTAGGTTAGTAATAGCTAAGTATTACTAATCTACTAATCTAGTTATATATCTAAATTATAGTTAGCTTTAGCGTATAGGCTATTATCTAAGTACTTATTATAGTCTTCCTCTTCTAGTTTACTATTAGGATTAATTAAATTAAGGTCTAGAGACCTTATATAGATTATATCTATAATACTATCTCTCTCTTCTAAGCCTCTACTCTAGAGGTTTCTCTATTCTAGATACTAGTAGTTATAAGTAGAATAGAGTCTATTATAAAATCTTTAGTTACCTAACTCTATACCTTCTACGTCTACGCTTAAATATCTTACTCTTACTAACTATATTACTTATAATAGTATAGAAATAATACTCTATCCTTATTATACTAAGCTAGGTAAACCTTATATTACGTCTATAAAGGATAGTTAGGCGTATAAAGTATATATTTATATAAATATATATTCTTATTATAAGTCTTCTAGTATTTTATTAGCTAAATATAGGTTTATAACTAAAATACGCGTATCTAGGCTTATTACTATTAGAGAGAGGTATTAACTATTTATAAGAGAAACTATCGTAATAGATTACTAAGGCTAAAGTAGCTTATAAAGAAGCTCTCTCCTAGATAGTATAGCTCTTAAGTAAGCTAGCAAAGAGTTAAGCTTAGTTAGAGTATCTTTATAAAATAAAGGCTTATAATAATAAGAAATTAGCCGCGTAGTTAGTAGCCCTTAAAGATAAGTTAGATTAAGAGGAGGTAGTAGAAGCTACTCTTCTAGGTATAGTAGGTAGTTTAAATAATACTCTATCTAATAGTTCTACTAGGCCTATTCTTAATAGTTTAGAGTTTATAGAGATAGCTAATACTAATCTTAATACTTTTCTTAGTTTACTATAAGGTAGTTTAGATAGTTTTAACTTTAAAAGTCCTCTAGTAATATAGAGTTAAAGTTCTCCTCTAGTTCCTATATTTCTTCCTATAGTTCTTCTTTAGCGTTAGCTCCTTTCTAGCTAATTAGGTAGTAATTCTTTATATTTCTCTAATATTATCTTTTAATCTTATTTACTTCCTATTCTTTATTATCTTATCTATAGGTTACTACTTTATAGGCTACTAGTTTAGTATCCTAGAGTACTTTTTCTAGTAGTAAGATATAGAATATAGGATATATTCTTATTTCTATAGGTAGCTTTAGCTTATAGCTAACTAGGATAATTTATTCTAGGATCTTATAGGGTCTAATTTTAATATAGTCTAGTTTTTTACTTACTCTTTAGCTCTTAATATTTTTTTATAAGAGATATACTTTCTCTTCTATCCTAAAATCTAGTCCCTATTTATACTTCCTATTATAATATTTATCTATCTTATAGTATAAGAAGTAGGTATCCTCTCTTAGTTATTTCTAAGTTTCCTATATAGTTTCTACTATTTCTTCTACTCTTTAACTATAAGAGGTAAGTTCTCTAAGTTCTACTACTATATATAGTTTAAATCTATAGTTTATAAAGAATAGTATTAGGCCTATCTTACTATACTATTATTATAAGTAAGTTAGGCTAGTAGTAGTAGTACTACCTAATTATCTTATATATAATTTAAGTATATATATAGGTATTATTCTAAAGTCTAGTTTATCCTTTTTATTTATCTATCTATTTAGGAGTAGAATACTATTAATATTCCTAGTTTAATTCCTATTTTTACTATAGCTATCTTCTAGAACTTAGATATAAACTTAATATCTTAGTCTAAGATTATTTTATCTAGAATCCTATATTCTACGAGTATTTCCCTTAGTATTATATACGTAAATTATTCTACGTTTAAAGCTTCTAGATATAGTATAAAGTACGCGTAGTAGGTAAGCTTTTCTACTACTATAAAGATTATATTATAGGCTACTTTAGTTAGTAGGTCTTTAGACTTTAGTAGCTTAACTATAAAGTTAAGTAAGATAGTTCCCTATAGTCTTTCTACTAGTTCTATTAGTTAAAGTTCTCTATATAGTAGGTATCTTATATACTTATTATAGTAATAGTCTATATATTCTACTAGTACCTAGGTAACTAGTACTCTTATATATAGAAAGTAATATTCTTCTATTAGCCTTTTTAAGGTTTTCTTAATTCCCTAGTATCTAAT